>WNWK01026383.1:0-27441 GCA_009830355.1 Cherax destructor | reverse complement strand
CACTTGATCTCTTGGGTTCCCCTCCCACCTCCATAACCCTTTGGACACCTATTCCTTTTTTCCCCCTATGAACCACACCCTCAACCACACCCCGCGTCTGACTCCTCCTGCCACCACAAGCACCCTTACTCACATCCCCTCAGCACTTCCCCCGGGCTTGCTGTTACCTGGGGGTAGTCCTTCACCACGGACCCCTTTCTCCCACAGAAGACGGATTTTAAACATCACCCTCGGGTTCCTCCATCATAGGCCCCGTCAACTCCCAAAGTCCCCCTCCTCCTCCCAGACCCGACCTTGCTGTTTTCCCCACCATCACGGGTTTTCCCGTCACAGGGGGAAGGAGACCCCCCCGCCTCTGCTTTTTTCCCACGTCCTCCACCTTCTATCTCCAACGTCTGTGTACTCTGAAGATGACCCATGCACCTCCTGGGCCACTCCTGAATGGCCCTCCGCACCATGCTCCTGCCTCCTACCCCCATGTTGTTGCTGGGGTCGTGGTCCACGCTCTCACACGCTGCTGCTATTCCCCTGGCTGACCACAGAGCCGACATGCCCCTTTTCCCCCCACGTACATCACGTAAACTTGCGTCCTAAATTCTGGCATCAAGACATACGAGGGGATTGGCCTCCTCAAAGACATCTTTAAACTGTAAGACCCCTCAGTCTTCCAGCGTAGGTACCCTGCCCCCACCTGCCAACATTCCCCATGGATCACTCCATATCCCTTTAAAAAACTTTCCCCTAACGTCCATGGGACCCCTTAAAAAGGGATATTCCGAATACGTATCCATGTAAAAGTTCCCGATACATCCCTTAATCCCAACCCAAACCCCTCGGGAAACGACCATCGCTTCTCCTGGTAGACATCAACCCCTCTCGTAGGCACCACTTGTAAGAACCACAAACACTTGTGGGCTCCATTTAATAAAATCCCATAAATGTCTGCTGTGGGGAATTCTATAAGTGTTCGGGGAGAATGGTTGGAAGAAACTTCAGCATTTGACAGATAAATAGTCCCAAACAAGCACCTATATGCACACAGAATGCCTCCCTTCTGTACGTCTCCGCCATATTGGAGAAAAAAAAAATTGTCAACACGGGCCCCCAGGGAAACCACCCAAACACACCCGTTCACCACAGTGGCGGGGACGAATGATTGTATTGTAAATTAAACTCACCTTTCATGATGGAAGATGGTGAGTAGCTAGGGGCTGGGGGAAACCACCTGGTGCTGGGGTGGGCCCGCTAATGCTGGGTTGCCAGCTGGTGTGGGGTAAACCAGCTGGTGCTGGGGGAGCTAGCTGGTGCTGGGGTAACCAGCTGATGCTGGGGTTTCCAGCTGGTGCTGGGGTTTGACAGTTTGGGGCTTTTCCCCGTTTGTGCTAGGGTAGCCAACTAGTGCTGGGGTGAGCTGGTGCTGGGGTACCAGCCCGGGGGACCCCGCTAGTGGGGTAGCCAACTAGTGCTGGGGTAGCCCCCTGGTGCGGGGGGGCCCCCTGATGGGGGGTAGCCAGCTAGTGTTGGGGGGAAAAGGTGTGGGGGCCAGCAAAAAGGGGGGTACCAACGGGGGTTTTTAAATTTGGGCCCGCTGGTTTCTGGGGTCCCCGCCCGGTGATGGGGTGGGCCCAAATGGTCTGAGGTCCAGCTGGTGCTAGGGACCCCCTAGTGCTGGGGTAGCCAGCTGGTGCTGGGGAGCCAGCTGGGGGGAGCCAGCTAGTGCTGGGGACCCAAACCCGGTGCTGGGGTAGCCACCTGGTGCTGGGGTAGCCACCTGAGTGCTGGGGTAGCCAGCTAGTGCTGGGGTAGCCAGCTAGTGCTGGAGAGCTAGCTAGTGCTGGGTAGCCAACTGGTACTGGGTAGCCAGCTGGTGCTGGGGTAGCCAGCTGGTGATGGGGTAGCCAACTGGTACTGAGGTAACCAGCTGGTGCTAGGGTAGCCAACTGGTACTGGGTAGCCAGTTGGTGCTGGAGCCAAGCCACCTGTTCTATCCTCTATCCTCAATGTTAATTTGTTTTCAGATAACACTCGCAGACAACACTATGAACTTATAATCACTTTTAATTCACTAGCTTACTACCATTAGTTATAATCATTACGATATAAGCATCGGTAATAATAGAGCATTCAGTACTGATTTTGAGGCGCTAAATCCTCAGGGATTATACACAGTCTGAGCATTTATAAACATTTTATATACACTGATGTACCCAGTATATACACAGATGTATATCTTTATATATACACTGAGTTACACACCGATGTGTGTAACATCGGTGCAGTGTATATATACTGAAGGATATACACATTTCAGTGTATTTTACCTGTGGTAGGAGAGAGTTTATTTTTTATATTTTTATTAAACATAAACTTACATACATTATAACATTATACACTGAACCGAATACAACAAAAACCAAACAAATTTAAATAGTAAAAATATGAACACACTCAAAACCAAAAAAAACATTTGTCATCCTAACATTAGACAAAAGCAAACATAAAAATCAAGTATCAGACACCAAAAGGTGTATTTATTTATGACAGTGCAATACATTTTCATTATCAACTTACAACAAAACATAGTTTAACTCCAACACCCACAAAAATAGATGAAATCTGCTCAATAAAAACTAAAAAGTACAACACGTCAAAATCACCCAAAAGAATATTATCATCATCTTCCCCGTCCAACCTTTGTCACCCCACGTTATTATACCCAAAAAAATTGGCTTGAACCAACAACAAAACTTGTCAACATACCACACTCCCAACCCGAGCCAAAAAACATTATAGGCTCTCACAAAAAAAAAGGATCAACTGATCACTAGCAGTCATACACAACATAAAAGCCCTACATTAATCCCAAAACATAAAGGCTTCAAAACAACTCACAACAAACCATTCACTCTAATCGCTACAAAATATTAACACAACCATAAAAACTTCCACTTCCCACACATTCCATCCTTTCACACTTGACAAAACAACAAACCAAACATCTTCTCATAACACTTCACCAGTACAAGGTAATGTAATAAAAACCAAAACCAAAGCATATACTACCTCAAACACCGTACCAAGATCTCAACACATAAGGCTTAAAACAGAACCTTATAAAAACGTACCGGGATTCCTTGCATAACACCAAACAACATACATGCATGTCCACAGGAACACAGCCGAAACAGAAGGAAACCAAAGCCTCCCCCCCTAAGAACTACAGCTATAACCCCTCCCTCCACCTACCAACACATCCCGTACACCCCCACCCACCCTGAACCCACACTAAAATAACCTCAACAATCCCTCCACTGTCAAAACTCTATAAGCTGTTGGAAAAAAAACTCTCCCAACTCCCCCCATAAATCTCCCTATTCCTACATTTTGTTCTAAAACTTAGGGCAGCCAACGCTTTGACCACCATCCTCACCTCCAAAACCCCTCATACTCCAAAACACAAAAATATAATCCAAAACAATGTACGTCAAAGCCCTGCACACACTTTCCGGCTAATCACCATATCTAAACTTAAAGCACGCAACACGGACACACCCCTCCCACCAATCAAACTCAACACCACCCCTGCCCAATCCCGCACCTTTCCCATGTCCCTACAAAAATACACCACATGAAACGCCGTCTCCCACTCCCCACATTTATCACACTCCCCATTATTTGTCATACCCATCATAAAAGCTGACTCTTCGCTACCAAAATCCCATGCAAAAACTTAAAACCCACCTCCCGAACTCTTTGTCGAACCTTAACCTTCCAAAACCACCACCAAATACTCTTCCAGTCATACAAAGGGAAAGTTTCGTCTCCCCTCACTACCACCTTCCCTACACCCACCCTATCCAACCTACTCGCTCGTACCTTTACCGAATCCCGAACCACCATAAGAAACCGAAGGACCCCCTCACAACCCCCCAACTCTCTTCCTCTCCACTACTTCCTCACCTCCCTCATCACCCCTCCTATGCCCCTACCCCACTGTCCCCCAGTAAATTGAAATTCCTGCTTCAAAAAAACACTGTGCAGCCTCAGTCTTAGTGGAACCAAACCCAAACCCCAACATTTAACTCTAGTTTCCACCACCTCCAGTGCCTTCCCCTTCCCAACACAAAATTATAAACTCCCTTTTCCAACCTACGAACATCCCCCTCCAACAAAGGTAAAACTGCCGCCCTAAACCATAACTTGCTGTATACTAATACATTCACCACAACAACTCTTTGTATAAAGTTACCTCCTTACCCCCAACCCTTCATCCTATCCAAAGCTTTATCTACCACCTCCCTAGAATTCACCTCCCTTGCCCTTACTAGGTTACCACAAAACACTATACCACAAACTTTCAACTCCTTAATGCAAGACCATCCTCTCTTACCCCAACGCTCCCCTATCAACTTCCTACCTCTAACAAAACCGATTTACTCCTATTAACACTCATGCCCGTCCCTTACCAAACCTCACCACCAAATCACTGATCCATCGTAAACATTCATTCGATGTTACCAACAACGTGGTATCATCTACGTAACCTATTATTTCAGCCCTGCACCCCTCACCCTCCCACTCCCTTGCTCCCCTTTCTCAACCAACCAAAAAAAAGGGTCCTGCAATACTGCAAAAAGGATCTGAGATAAAGGACACCCATGACAAATACCTCTACCCATACCTACTGCCCAACTAATCCTGCCATTAATTTGTACCTTAAGCAAGGCCTCAGCATATAAAATTCGAACCCAACCCACTATTTCCTCACCAAAACCCTGTCTCCTCATAATCTCCAACAACGCTCCTCTATGCACCCTATCATAAGCCATAGCCCAATCCAAACCTAACACACCTCCTTCACCACAATCTTCTATAAAACCCTTAATCCTCCTATGTCCCATTCTCATACTCCTCCCTGGGATCCCAAATTGCCCCTCATGCAACCAACCTTTCAAACCCCTCTTAAGCCTATTTGCCAAAATATTTTTCGAAAATTTTATAATCTGTGCACATCAAAGCAATTACTCTATAATCCTTAAGACCCTTAGGTCCCTTACATTTAGGGACCAAAACTACAACCCCGGTTCTAACTGACTCTGCAAGCACCTCCCCCTCCCTCATTTCATTAAAAACCTTTACCAAGACCTCTCTCAAAACATCCCAATACATTACATACACCTCACCAGGCAAACCATCAATCCCTGGCGTCTTCCCCATACGTAGTCCTTTTACCGCCTCCCAAACCTCCTCCTCAGTAATTTCCCCACTTAACTCCCTCATCTCCTCACCACTCACTCTCTCCTCTATGCTACTTAACACTTCCTCCCCTATACAAGCATCCCCCTCCTCCCTTATAAATTTTTGCTCATACCACAATTCCGCATACCCACTCATCGCTTCAGTCGTGCTTAAAACCCTACCCTTCTCATACCCCCCCAAACTGTCCTCAACTTCCAATGACCCTATTGTCATACCTTTTCTCCTCCTACGAAATTGCCTCAGAACCACCGCCGATGCCTTATCACCCCACAACACTTCCTCCATGCCACTCCTAACTCTTAATGCTTGAAACCGATCATTCTGGATATCCCTTAAAGCCACCCTAATATCCTCCAAACTCTCGCCACGACCAACCCCCCCTCCACCTCCAACGTCCCACAATAATCCCTCTAAATACCGTTGATACCCAAATCTATATAGCGCATCTTCCCTACCCACCTTTTCAAAAAAATCCTTAATGGCAAGTTTCCCACATTCATTCCACCACTTCGCCACCCCAACAATACCCCTTACCCCCCCACAAAACCTTCCACCACCCCTCAAAATCCACCTGCCACGCCAGCCTCTTCAACATCCCTACATTGAGCGTCCAATAACTTTGAAACACCTGCACTGCCCCCTCCCACCCTAATTGTGCCAAAACACCTTTGTGGTCCGAAAATCCAACATCTATGCATTCCACCTTCTCCACCACCACTACTTTTGAAACATATATCCTATCTAAACTGGCTGCATACTGACCCCTACTAAACGTATACTCCACCAGGTTATTCCCACCTCCCACTACGTCCACCACCCCCACTGCACACAAAACCTCCCGCAAGATCCTCACAACTTGCCCCAAACCCCTCGGTTCCACATCCTTGAGTCTAGTAATACAATTCCAATCTCCCCCGATGATAGCTACTTGAGGCAAACCCCTTAAAGCATAAATTAATTCTTCCCTCACAAAATTATCCTTCACACGCAAAGTTGGAACCGCCGGCATATAAACCCCAATAAAACTAACATTAACCACTCCCCATCTACCATCCACCCTAACCACTCTACCCCCTCCCCCTTCTTCCCATGACCCCAAAACAAAAGGACTACCCTCCCTCACCCCCACCCCCCTTTTAGGCCAGCAGACCCCCCCACAAAGACCTGAAACCTCTTCAGAAACAACTCATTACCCTTACTAAAATTATGCTCCTGGAAAAAACTACGTCTATCTTAAGCCTACGTAAGGTTACCTCTACCCACCTACGCTTGACCTCATTCCTGAGGCCATTCACATTTATACTTAGACACCTGAAATTAAAGGCATAGGTTTACCCTTCTGTTTCGCTTGCTTCCTGTCATTCTTATCAGTTGATCCAACCTTAGTACCACACTTTTTGTCACCTACCACTTCCTTATTCACTCTGGTACTACCATTTCCTCTAATACCAACAACATTAGCACGTACCACCTCTGACCATACCTTTTTCCCCGGTCTCTGCCCAGGAGTGAGGATGTCATTTTCCGCCTCCTTCCCCGTTCTCTATCTCGATTCCACCTTCTACATTTCCTGCTATGCATCATCCTGCTGTCTATGGACCTCCACCTCCACCTGTACCACTGTCACTGTAGCTCCACTACTTTCAATCTGGTCCAAAGATGACATCAAAGTTTCCACCTCACCACCCACACCTTCCCCACTCCCCAAATCCATACTCTCACCTCCCAAGATCTCATTCAAATCCTCCAATATAGCAGCCTCATTTACCACACAATGAACGTCCTCCTGTTGTTCCTCAGTCTCCTGAGGCAGCCGCTGATCCTTCAAATTCTGCTCTTCTCGACTCCGCATCACTTCCTGTTCTCCCTGCTTCACTTCCTCACTCCACTGCCTTCTTCCCTGCCCTCCTTCAGGTTGACTTTCCATGGCACCATCCTCCAGTACCACGCCCTTACGCTCCTCCACACTCTTGCCTGCAGGTTCGACAGTCCCACGTCGTCGATCCTCCCGTTGCTTCACACACTCAGCCGCCAGATGTCCAGGCTACCCACACAATCTACATGTACGCACCTGCCCTTGATACGTCACATAAACCTGTGTACGGAAACAATCCACTATTACATAAGATGGTATGGGCTTGCGCAATGTCATTTTAACTGCATAAGTACCCTCCAAAAGACCTGCATATAGCCCCTGCGCCCATCTGCCAATATTGACTGCATGAATAACACCAAATAACCTTAAGACGTCCTGGATGTCCTCCGGTCCCATCTCAAAGGGAACATTCTGTACCTTAATCCACTTGTAGACAGCCGAAACATCCCGTTAGCATACCTCTACACCAGGATTCACCATCATTCGTTGATCCTGATATGCGTCCACCACCCTCTGATATGCTTCCGTGCTTGCAAATTTCACAAACTGCCTCTTTGCACCGTTGATTGATATCCCGTATAGATCTGCAAGTGTCACATGGTATGTGTCGCGAAGAACCGCAGGTAGTATCACATCCGCATTCGTCGAGTAGATCGCTCCTTTTATAAACTCAACACATACTGTGTTAACTCGCCGCCGGTAGCCTTCCGCCATCTTTGCAGAAAATATAATTTCCAACTGCTACCACCAGGGGCTGTCAAACACGTCCGCACACCACCAGTGCTGGACGCGGAATATCATAGGAGAGAGTAGTGACCCAACCCTCTAGTTGTAGCTGGTCCAACCACAGTGGGAAAATAAGCTTTGTCAAGCTCAGCTTCGAGGCTTCGAAGCTTTTCATGAAGCCTTTGAAAGAGTCGTTTCTTCACGGAGTTTTTAACCTGTTCATGAACACGGGATTCATACACCGAGAATTGTATGTTGCTCCATGTATACACCCATAATTTAATTCCCATTCTAGGTATTAATGTATTCCTGACTGGTGGTATACAAGTTGGTTAATAGGGTTTGAAGCCTATCGACTACGAAAGGGTTGCGCGGTAACCTAGACACCGCCAGACAAGAATTTTTTAATGCCTGAAGAATTCAAACAAATTGTTGACATATATACCCTAGAGATATGCAGCTTTCAGGGTATATACCTGGTAGGTATACAGGCCACTTGCAGCCCTGATAACCCTCGTGTAGTAGATAAACTTTAAACCCCACTAACCAACAAATCAGCCTTAATGACCCTCGTGTAGTAGACAGACTTAAAACACCCACATTAAAAATATTAATTATAATATTTATTTCTTCAAGAATAGACCATAGCTGACATCAGTGACATACTACTATATAGAAAGCCCCTTGATATGCACAGCAGTTCGGGCAAATTAGGTTAATTCCCAGGATGCGACCCACACTAATCGACTAACTCCCTGGTACCCATTTTAGTGCTAGGTGACCATGGATAGCAGGTATCTTATGGAAACACGTCCTAATATTTCCACCCATACCGGTGATCGAACCCCAGACCTCAGTATGTGAGCTGAGTGCACTACCAATCGAGCTGCGAAACACCAACATTTTTTTATGAGTTGCTTAACGAAGATTCGACGTATCAGTGACCACACCCTTTCTCTCCCCCCCCCCTCTCTCTCTCTCTCTCTCTCTCTCTCTCTCTCTCCCGACATAAATATGTCGTGCAGAATACGTAAAAACTGGTGAGTTAGCAAGAACTCATTTAAAATTAAGTTTATTCTAAAATGTTTTATACGTTTAGAGATTTTTTTTTTCATTTATGTTACTTTAAAAATTAATAATTTTGTACCAAAAGAACCTTAGAAAACTTATATATCCTTATTATAACAAGGGCAATATAATTTAGCCTAATCCAACTAAATATGTTTTAGATAAGTTTACAATAACTTAATAATAAACAAACACAATGAAATATATTTTTTTCATTAGGTTCAGAATGATTTTTGCAAAATTATTGCATATACAAATTTTCGCTTGCTATATTCTGCAAGAATAGCTTTGCTATTTACACTAAAATCAGAAGTTTTATCTATTCGGCACCACATATATTTTTTATTTTATTAACTCTTCGGCCGTTTCCCACCAAGGCAGGGTGGCCCGAAAAAAAAAACTTTCATCATCATTCACTCCATCACTGTGTTGCCAGAATCATGCTTACACTACAGTTATAAAACTGCAACATTAACACCCCTCCTTCAGAGTGCCGGGACTGTACTTCCCATCTCCAGGACTCAAGTTCGGCCTGCCTGTTTCCCTGATTCTCTTCATAAATGTTACCTTGCTCACACTCCAACAGCATGTTAAGTCCTTAAAACCATTTGTCTCCATTCGCTCCTAACACGCTCATGCATGCTTACTGGAAGTCCAAGCCCCTCACACACATTCTCCAGATGCATTCTGCTACATATGTGGTCAATTCATTAAGACAAGAGCAAAGAAGTTCTCTGTAACAACATCTAAAAATATATGTGAAGCTTACAAAGCATATTTTGGCATGCCAGTTGTGGCCCAAGACAAGACCTGGGCACCTCATGTTGCTTGTGAACATTGTAAGAAAACATTGGAAGGTAAGAAAGTCATTAGTTATATGATGATTAAAATCTTGAATAGGAACATTTTATAAATGAAATGTATGTAACATAAACTAATTCTTTTGTTCTTTTACAGGATGGTATAGAGGAGGAAAAAGAGACATGAAGTTTGTTGTTCCTAGAATATGGCGTCAACCCACTGATCACTCCACCAACTGCTACTTCTGCCTGGTGAACCCACTGATCACTCCACCAACTGCTACTTCTGCCTGGTGAACCCACTGATCACTCCACCAACTGCTACTTCTGCCTGGTGAACCCACTGATCACTCCACCAACTGCTACTTCTGCCTGGTGGATCCTGCCAAACGCCGAACTGGGAAAAATACACCTATCATTTCTTATCCAGACCTTCCCTCTTCTATTGCACCAATGAAACTAATGAAACAATTTGCTACAGCTCTTGACAAATAGTCTGCAGCCTTCAAGTATCTTCAAGACTTCTTTCCAAAGCTATCAGAGGCAAAGGTGAAGGCTGGCATCTTCACTGGACCACAAGTCAGGAAAATCATGGAGTGTTTAAAATTTCCAAAGAAGCTCACAGAGAAGGAAAAGGAGAGTTTTGTTGCTGTTGCACAGGGCTTTCTGGGCAACAAGGCTGGCAATTATGAGGAACTTGAGACCTTGGTAAAAATATATGGTCAGATGGGCTGCAGGATGTCCCTTAAGATCCATATCCTTGATGCTCATCTTGACAACTTCAAGGAGAATATGGGAGCATACTCAGAGGAGCAAGGGCAGCGCTTACACCAAGATATAATGAACTTTGAACACAGATATCAAGGATCTTATAATGAAAACATGATGGCAGACAACATTTGGGGGCTTAAAAACGGGAAAGTGATTTGTTGCTGCTCGCAAATCTTAAAAAAAACTGCTCATTTTTAACTTTGTAAATATGTTTCAGAAAGTTTAAAATAAAATTTGTGTAAATTTTATTTTTATATAAATTTTATTTATTTTATTATATGTTTTTGTTTTACATCCAAATCTAGCATAAAAAAATTTTAATTTTGCCATGTTTTTGTCAAAAATTAATCCTGTAAGCCACAAAAGTAATAATAGGCATTTTCTATTGTTTTGCAATAAACAGGAGTTGAAAAATAACACTTACTTATCAGGAACAAAAACTGTGTTGCATAGTGTTATTGACAACACATTTGTGTGGGTTCACTTTGTTCCTTCTTGATTTGTCCAGTGCAATTAGTACTCGCACTTTTATACTTGAATTTGATTTTTTCTTTGGTATGAAGTTTGTATTTATAGAATTACTTCAGTCGTTTAATTTAGCTAATTGTCCTTTGAGATGGTTGAAGGTTCTAATTAAACTATTCTTCAGCGTAAGTACAAGTTTGAAAAGTAGATTTTGAATATTTTTGCAAGATAGTTTTTTATGATTTAAATATCTAAATAGCACACTTCTTTGTTTCACAATTTTTCTAGACTAATGTATAAAACGTGAGTTTTTTTGGCATTAAATTATTGTATGGCTTTCTTAAACATTAGAATAGCAGTTAAACTCTTATCTCTCTCTTTTACACAAGGTTAGGTTAAGATTGATAACTTTATTTACAAGCAAGAGCTGTTACCTACATCAGCTCATTTGAAAGCCTTTCTACTATAATGAAAGATACAAATATGGAAGAAGTTGCAGCCATCTATGGGCCAGAATCTTCATTTGATCAAGTGACTTTAATTCGTTAATGTCATTATGATGTAGGAACATGTTGCAGACTTGAGTCATCCTAGGAATAAATCATCTCAGATGAAATGATGTTCTGGAGAAGGGTACAGAGTACAGTTGCTGTTGACTGCCCGTCTTGTTGTGTATAAGCTCACTTCTCGCTGTCCTCGGAGAACCAAGTGTGGCACTTAGACAGTATTAACCTTGTACATAACAGTAAGGCCATCCTCATCCCTCCGGTATTGAAGGCTCTGTTTAGATGACAAATCTCTCTCTCTCTCTCTCTCTCTCTCTCTCTCTCTCTCTCTCTCTCTCTCTCTCTCTCTCTCTCTCTCTCTCTCTCTCTCTCTCTCTCTCTCTCTCTCTCTCTTGTTTATACAGTATGCTGTAGTTTGTCTTTTTCATTTGAAAATGAATATATCAGTAGTCTGCTTCTGTCGCATTCTATGTGATAGTTACACCGAGGGACTGCAGTAGTATGCAGATTAATTGGGACAGTGTGAAATAAGAAATTTATTTCTAAAATTAATGTTTATTTGAAATATACATGGCATTGATATGACAGATAATTGATTTAATAAGAAATATGACTACCCTTTGCTTTTATAAGTATTGCTACAGGCTTTGACAATAGAATCAACCAATGTTAAATATATTTTGACAAGTTCATCGTGGTGGCAGCTGGTTCTAATAACATCAGTAATTAGCTTCTTCACAGTGAACTGTACTGTTTCGCGATCCTGCGTTTGGTAATTGCCAATAGATTCTTAACTGAGTTGAAGTCAGAAGATTTTCCAGTCCAATTTATAACGCTTAACCCCACTCTCTTTGAAGAATGTTAGCATTTGTCTGGAAGTGTGGCATGGAACAAGATGCCGCTGTAAAATGCCTTCTCCATCAGAAAAGACTATCCCCAGTGGGAAGCAAATGAGTTGTCAGGATTGCATTGTATTTATCACTGTTCCCTCAACAATAACAAGCCATTCAGGGTCTTCAGCAGTTGAATGGGTCTATTCCGAAGTTCACCTTTGCTCTGTCTCACTACTACTGATTTCTACCCATTCATCTGTCGTCCGTCCCTTATGATCGAGTGCCCACCGCAGCCGCTTTTTCTTCATAGCAGCAGTCAATTGTTTTTTAATCGGCTTTCTGGCAGTTTTGCCAACTTCAAGGAGCCTTCGTCGAACAATTGAAGAATCAACATTTACACGAGATGAAGCTAAATCTCTGTCGATCTTTGCTGGTTTTCTTGGGATCCTTCACACTATTTCTTATGAGGTGTTTTTCAAGTGTTTTCTTCCACAGCTTCTTCGATACAGAGCTCCACAATCTGTCTGGTACCCAGATCAACATGTTTTCTAAGACCTACAATACTTGAATGCTTCCTAGGTGTAACATCCATTATGAATTTCAGCAGTAATCACGAACTGAAGGGGGGAATTTGGTGAAACCACATTCACTCACAGAGAATGATTGCAGAAATAGCCTTACAGAACAACAGCTGCTGTAGCACTGATGAGTGTGGAATGGTAACACAACTGGATGGTTGCCAGAAGTTGGTAGCAAATCTTTTGAAAAGAAAAAAAACAAAAACTACATTAAATAATCCGAAGACTAAGACATATGAGATGGTCTCAAAATTTACTTCTATCACAATTAATCTGCATACTGCTATATACTGTAGCTAACTATATTTGCCTGTCATGTTCCATCACACAGGATGACGATCATACAAAATATTTCAGCCTTATTTAAGAGACGTCAGTAGGGCCATTTAGAATATTGGTCAGTATTCCAGTGATACAAAAGCGACATCTATAAAGTATAAACATCTCCAGAGAATACTAGAAGGTTAACTTATTGGTCCTCTCTAGTATCTAGCCTGTTTCGGATTTCGTAATAGGTTGTCAGAATATATTCTAGTCTTGTTATCCTGTTAAAATTGAGTGGCTTCTCAGTAGCACTTTGGGATCAAAACTGGATGAATATAAACCTACTAAATATAAGTTGAGATCTTTAATAACAATGGTGTATATTTGGTAATAATTACAGTTAATATAGTTTGAATAATCAAGGAGATAAGCTCATACACATATCTTTTAGTATGTCTGATTATACCTGAATATATTTATACTGCACTTTACAAATGGTGTTATAGGCACTTCAGATAAACTACCCAGGAATACTCTTAATATGTAGCATCAGTTACGTTATTATAAGATTCACTCATGAATATACGAGAAATATAAATAAGGATGTATGTACTTGTGCTCGGTAATACTCGGTATGACTCAGTAAGACTCGACTTGGAATGACTCTGACAATAGCAAGTCCATAAACTAACTTCTCATCCGTCAAGACAATCAAACAGCTTAAACAGTATGACGACTCATTCGCCAAACAGCAATAATGTTCGAAGCAGCAGAGAACATAACTGCGTCAGGCAACGAATGAAGGAGACCAAAGACGACCCTAACAGTGGACCTTAAACAGATCATACACAAAAGGCATAAAACTTCTTTATTACTGAAATGGTGTTCAGTAACACCAAATCCCCGACTACGACAGTACGTAAATGCCAAAACAATATAGGTTGAGGGTTTAATTCGGGACCAGAGATATAGCGTCTCCATGATACACAACCTCTAAAAATCTCAAATATCAGTAAGACTAAAATAATGCTCTGTGAACAGAGTCGCACAGTTAAGATATGTATTTCCCGGCTCACCGACGGAGACATACTCTACTAAAACAGTCTAAATGACACGAGACGAAGAGAATAGCGATCTCCCAAACAGAGCGACAGAGTATGTTGCCTCCACGAGCACCACAAGGTCCAGTAGCGACAACATCAGATGTGTCAGGTGACTTGTACCACCTTCAGCCTGGAACAAACTGTTAAACAAGCGAGCAGGTAGTTTGCAAGTGCTGGCAGCCAATTAAATCTCTCCAACAACGAGAGCAATGAGAGGTGTTGTTGTAACATCCTACCTACATACATAAGCTAATATAATAAGTCAAATAATAATATAAAGCATGAAACTTTCATTTTAGCTATTAAGGAAACTATCAGCAATATAAAATTATATGAACAAACAATATATACAAAAGAGTTATTGCATCAGCTACGGGAGATTCCAAGGAATTATTCCAGCAAAGATGGAGTAACAATCACTTAAGAATTACCATCCCTCGGATAACCTTTCTCGTGTATAAGAGAAATTAAGTTTTAATGATGATGGATTCATGGTCCATGAACGGAAGTAAAAAGAAAAAAAAATGTAAAAAAGTGACATGCTCTTATTAATGTAGATGACTGATGCTTTTTCTTATTAAAGGTTCATTATTTGTTGGCATTAATATTGGCTAGGATGGTTGTCTAATGGAGTCTAATTTAACCTGTCGACTACAATAGGGTCATTAAGTCTGCATATAACTTTTCCACCACTCCCTACCATAAGATTTAAAGTAAATTCTCAGCATATATTCGCTAAGACACATTCTTATCCTGTACATTTATATTTAAATGAAAATTCTAATATAACAATACAGAAAAAAAAATCTAGCCTTTACTCACCCCGAGAAATGGTTTCAGACTGAGCCGCGGGGGGGGCGTTGACCCCCGAAACCCTCTCCAGGTATACGTCACTAATCATGCATTAACAACATGAAGAGGAACTATATCACCTATAACAAATGCGTTAATAAAGAAGATAATATTTGAATAAACAGTGACTCGAGGGACTACCCTATACAATATGCTATAATAATTTGCTATTAATGGTTTGGGTGATGGACAAAACAAAGGAATATTACCGCACTGTTTTGAATAATTAGTTAAACTAGTAACTACCGGCATGACACTTACCATCTACAACAGTAAAATTAACGTAGACATCAAACTAATTTCGGTATCAAATGATACGATTAATTGCGTGCTTTACTAGCATACCAACGACTAACTAATGCAGGCCTTAATAGCACATCAGTTTACATCAAATTCCTAATGGTTACAACCATAAAGGAAAGTGAGCAATTTAGTCCTAGGCTGGATGAATTAACTGATTTTAGTGACGATATTTTACTCTGGGAAATGTGAGCAATTGAATAAGCAATACGGAAAGAGTTGCAGTTTTTACATGCCCGCATAACTGTCGGGCACCTGAGCCCTGGGCTTCCCTGTGGACATAATTAATGTACATATAACTCGCATTTAGGAAACTGAAAGTAATGACGACTCTTCGGTCCAACTTGGAACATTAACTAGTTCAAATCGGACCGAAACGTGGTCATTAGTTTGTCTACTACGCGCGGGTTCTCTTGTTCCGGTCACGGTACTGTGACATCATTCTTTCGAAATTATTATAGAGAAATAAACTTGTAGCATATTAAAAAAATGAAAAAAAGATCAAATGAAGTAAAGATTTTAACAAGACTTTTATTAAACAAACCTAACATGAAAAGAAAATAAATTAAGAATTACAAACAGACCTTGCGTCGCTTACCAACGGGGATATGATCTCAGAAATGCGCTGTTCTGCGATGTTGTCGCTGTGCCAACGTCATGGAGTGTACTTACACAAGCCTAGATGGTATAGCCTACTATACACACCTAGGCTATATGTTGGCTTGCTCTTTGTTTTTCATCATAGATTTGTTTGTAAGCAAATGATGAACAAAACAACACGAGATTAAATCAAGGACAAGGGAAAACAATGATATCAAGATATATGGTAAACAAGAGATGTATGAGGCTGCTGTTGACGTAACATACTGTTGTTTACAGTAACAAAAAAAAATTATAACTAGAAAGAGTACACTCTAGAATAATGATAAAAAGTACAGTATTGTAAATACATATACCAGTAACATAGTAGTTTATTATCATTATCAATTATTATGAACTGTTCATAATTATGTGTGCTATACTTATGTATGAGTGGCAGCACAGTAGGTTTTACACTATCGTCATATATGAGGTCTGTCGTTGACCGAACCGTCGTTATCCTGTGCCACCATGTCCATGGGACCAAAAATCCTCAAACACCAGGTGCTAAGTGGAAAGGGGGGACTTTTTTTGTCAGTGCATTATGCCAGGTAGGAGCCATTAGCAAGACGTCATGGCCTGACACCACACTCCACAGTGACTCCTCAGTGCTCACATGGCTGCTATTTTAAGAGGACGTGTTGCACTTTTGTCTCTCATCTGCCCCATCTTTTGTTCGGTGTTCCCTTTGGTTTAGAAGCTATACATGTTTGATTATGGGTTAAAGGAAATCTGTAATACCTGAAACTATAGCTCAAATCATAGGGCTTCACAAAGCTGGTCACCAGACGAAATAAATAGTGGAGAATGTTGGTGTGGCAGCGAGGAACTGGGTGCATCGTTTCATGACTGGTGGCGGTGTCGAGTTACCGTCTACCAAACCTCGACCTGGCCCCTAGAAGAAGACATCTGTTTGTACCTTAACTGTGTTAAAGAAGCAGTTAGAGAGTACACCTAAGATAACTGCTAGAGAATTGAAAGAAAAAAACCCACATCTTCTCTCAGAGGTGTCTGTAAGAACTGTTAACAGACGTGTGTCAGAACTGGACCACAGTAGTCACCGCCAGGTTAAGAAGCCGATCATCTCCAAGCCACAGAAGAAACATTGGCTGGATTATGCAAAGAAATATCTTCACTGGTAGTGATCCCCTAGACCCACACTACACCTGTGGGACCACCAAACATCGAGATTCGCTCATGGTTTGGTGGTTCGGGGGTGTTTCAGTGCTCAGAGTGTTGGTGAACTCATTGTGCTTCCCAAAAACCAGTATATGAACTATTATAATTACCTGGAGTTATTGTGTGACAATTTACCTGAGGCGTTTGACAAATGTGGGGCTACGGTTTTTATGCAGGACGGTGCACTGTGTCATACCACCAAATCTGTAATTCAGTGGCTTAAGGACTGTGAAGTGTGATTCTTTAATGACTGGCCAGGCAATTCCCCAAAACTGAACCCTATTGAGAACCTCTGGTCAATAGTGAAACGAAGTTTAGTGGGTATTACAACCTCAGGTTCAATGGCCTGTTAACCTGAGTGTAAAAGGGAGCTTGGAGCAAAGAAACACAGTAGAATTTTGTATTTCCTTCACCAAGCAATTTGTGTTATATCAGACTTTTGTCTTTTCCTTCACCAAGTATTAGATAGGGGTTTGTACAAATATGTACACTATGTACAGAGTGAGTAATAATAGTACAAGCCACGGTCGTCAAGGCAAAACAGAAGCCAATAGACAGAGACAACCGTCCACAACCAGCTCACTGCAGGAATTCCAATGATAAACTTGTGAGTGGTATCCACATCACCTTCTGCCATTGTCAAACTCGCATTATGATTGGCTGAACCGAGTCGTTGATTTGATGATGGGGCCCCATCTCAAACCCTTTACGATGGTTCGCTGGTTGGAAGGGAGCCTATGTGGGTGTGTTTAACATGCTCTGAACAAAGGTTACGTACTCTTTGCATGCAACAGTGGGCAAGGATATCAGTTCCATCCTGCTGCTGGAGGCTGCTCTACATGAGGCATGGAATAATTTACCTCCCCAAACCCTCAAAAATTTGTGTGAGTCTTTCTACACGGCTGAGGGATGTGATTAAGCATAAAAAATGCAGTTCCAAGTATTAAAACCTCAGTAAGTGTGCAAATATATATATTATAATCTTTCATGGTATGTGTTTGTTTTGGTACGTGTGTGAGGGAGGGGCGGCATAATGCGATGACTAGCACTGTATATATTAATGAAATCACAAAATAAATTATTTTAAATCCTTAACAGAACTGCAGCTAGTTAGAATTCCATCCTGGACATGGTAACACCATGTCCAGTTCCTGAAAATGGTGACGTCCAGCCCGAATCCTAGTTGTTCAAAGGGGTAATGCCTGCTGTATCTTGGGAACGCGCATCAGCTCTGAGGAGCTGGATGAGAATTTCGCATTGTAATCTGAGATAAACATGTAACAATGGAGCCTTACAGGACTGTCATCTGTCGTAGTAGTAGCTGGTGAAGAAGTAGACGGGTTGTCAATAGTATGAGTCTGATTGTGGCTTTGCAACGCACATGACTCCAGCTCTGCTTCGGCTTGCACATGTGATCAAGGTGAGCTTCTTTGATAGTTCCGGTAGCGATCTCCCTCACCTCGAACTTATTGCTGCGGAGCTGTCGTAGGACACGGTAAGGACCAACAAACTTGGGAACAAGTTTATGCATACTAAGGAGTGCTGTGCCGTGTTGCAAAACTGGTGGACCGCGGCAGAACCGTACACCAACTGGTGATACCGGAGTCCCTGTTACCCGCTACTCTTAGGTTGATCCGCGATGTCCCAGGTGCAGTGCACCCCGGGAAGGACCGCAGCATCAAAGAATGAAATACTTCTGGCCTAAGATGGCAGCGGAAATTACCAATCATGTACACCAGTGTGTCGCTTGTTTACAGCACAAGGGTACCGTCACGGGTCCTAATCCCATTATGACGTATCCCATTACAAAGGAGCGCTAGGAGAGAACTTCTGTCGACCTGTTGACAAACTTCTCGACCTTGGAGAAGGGTAATAAACACCTGATTGTAATGGTAGATAACTTGACGCGGTACTGCGAGTTAGTACCCATTCCAGATAAAACGGCCGAGACAGTGGCAAATACTTTCCGTGAGCATATCGTTCTCCGTCATACCTGCCCACGTGTCTTTCTGTCAGACAATGGGTCGGAGTTCATAAATGTCACGATACAGAATCTTTGTTCCAGATTTAACATTCACCAAGCGCCACTAGCTCCACGCCATCATGCAAGTAATGGCCTTGCTGAACGTACAAACCGCTCAGAGTGACCGTTAACCCGAGTTGTACTACATGGGATGAGGCTATTCGAGATGTTCAGTGTACGTTAAACTCAACCCTCAACAGCTCGATTGGTGAGACACCTCATTTTGCCCTGTACGGCTATAATAAGCGTTTACCATACGAAATTCTGTTTGCTCCGCCTCGTGAACCTATCTGTAACTTTAATGAGGTTCTCACGTACTCACTGAAAAACAAGCTGTGTGGTCTGCATTTTGACAACACTGGTGTTATACCAGCGTAGTCAAGATGCGGACAACAGAACTTGTCTTTAACGAGTACGTGAGAACCTCATAAAAGCTACAGATAGGTTCACGTCTGATCGCAACGCCCACGCTAAGGAAAGCAAGGTGGAACCAGGTTGCAAAGTTATGTTCCTCAACCAGACGCAGACCCCAGGTATGCATAAACTTGTTCCCAAGTTTGTTGGTCCTTACCGTATTCTAGAAAGCTCCACGTCAATAAGATCAAGGTGAGGGAGATCGCTAACGGAACTATCAAAGAAACTCACCTTGACCACATGAAGTATGTTGGCCATGTGCAAGCCGAAGCAGAGCTGGAGTCGCGTGTGTTGTAAAGCCACAATCATACTCATACTAGTGACAAACTGTCCACTTCACCTGCTACTACTACGACAGATGACAGTCCTGTAAGTATCCGTACTTATCACCTGAGACCCAGGACAGCAGTACATTTCTGTGCCATTGAAGTACCTACTGACTTGTCCGACTCCTACGCTAGCTACACTAATTGTTTGCTTGCAGAAATTGGTATTAATTAATGCGCACACACTGTATAGTTAGTTAATAACGGAGTCAGGGTGGACACTGCAAGACTCCAAGCAGACATAAACCAAATCTTTAAATGGGCTGCAGAAAACAATATGAAGTTCAATGATGAGAAATTTCAATTACTCAGATACGGAAAACGTGAAGAAATTAAAATCTCATCGGAGTACAAAACTAATTCCAACCACACAATAGAGCGAAAAACTAATGTCAAAGACCTGGGAGTGTTCATGTCAGAGGATCTCACCTTCAAGGACCATAACAATGTAGCAATTGCATCTGCTCGAAAAATGACAGGATGGATAATGAGAACCTTCAAAACCAGGGATGCCAAGCCCATGTTGACACTTTACAGATCGCTTGTTCTATCTAGGCTGGAATATTGCTGCACACTAACTGCACCTTTCAAGGCGGGTGAAATTGCTGACCTTGAAAATGTGCAGAGAACCTTCACGGCACGCATAAGTGCGATAAACCACCTCAACTACTGGGAACGCTTGAAGTTCCTAAACCTGTACTCTCTAGAACGCAGGCGGGAGAGATACATTATTATATACACATGGAAAATTCTCGAGGGCTTAGTACCAAACTTGCACACAAAAATCACTCCCTACGAAAGCAAAAGACTCGGCAGGCGATGTAACATTCCCCCAATGAAGAGCAGGGGTGCCACTAGCACGTTGAGGGACAACACAATAAGTGTGAGGGGCCCAAGATTGTTCAACTGCCTCCCAGCATACATCAGGGGGATTACCAACAAGCCCCTGGCTGTCTTCAAGCAGGCACTGGACAGGCACCTCAAGTCGGTACCTGATCAGCCGGGCTGTGGTTCGTACGTTGGACTGCGTGCGGCCAGCAGTAACAGCCTGGTTGATCAGGCTCTGGTCCAACAAGAGGCCTGGTCACGGACCGGGCCGCGGGGGCGTTGACCCCTGGAATTCTCTCCAGGTAGACTCCAGGTAGTATAACGAATTCCATGGAAATAGTGTTACTATAAATATGTGCACTCATGTGTCTCGTAAAACCTTTATAAGGGTCTGGGCAGTGCCGCCCTTGTGTCAAATGTCACACCTTAATGCTACTGTCAGTCATTGTTTGCAGATGTGAGGATGGTACAGTATTCCAGGATGGACAGTCAAGCCTGATGCCATTGCTTTTTAGATCTTTACGTTGTTTCAAAATTTTTCAGTTCCTCTTCTAATCTCTGTATCTTAGCCTCTGCTGTTGTGACTTGCTTCTCCCACTTCCTGCTTTCTGCAGCTATCCTCTCCACCATTTTCATGCTTTCTGGAAGAGAGGATAGCTGCAGAAAGCATGAAAATGGATGAGAGGATAGCTGCAGAAAGCAGGAAGTGGGAGAAGCAAGTCACTACAGCAGAGGCTATGATACAGAGATTAGAAGAGGAACTGAAAAATTTGAAACAGCCTATAGAACTAAAAAGCAATGTGGACATGGTATCAGAAACTGCTACCTCAGTCACAAATAAGGGGACTGTAGAGAACAGAGTGAAACTGTAAGCAGAGGCCCTATCAGAATATCGTGGAGCCTGAGGAAAAGAGAGGATCACATCAGGAACAATCGAGGGGAGTGTAGAAAAAGGGAGAGCTAAGCTATACGTAGAAGCCCTAACAGACCACAGCAGTGCACAGGGAAACTTAAGAAGGAAAAACGACAGGCCACTGGGCCAAGGGATAACAGACAGTGAAGAGATTGAAGAAAAGAAAGCTGCAATGGAAGCAACTAAATCGAGTCAGGGGTTACATAGGGATAGGCAGTGGGAGAATGAAAGAGAGAGATCAGTCTTGGTTTATGGGCTCCAGGAAGCTGAAGGAGAAACTTACGAAGCAAGAAGACAAGGGGAGAAAAAAGCGATTGAAAGCATCATGAAAGCAATAGGAGATGACATGACCCAGCTGGAAAATTTTCTGAGAATAGGGGGATTTGCAAGAGCAAGAATCTGGACAGTCAAAGTGATTTTCAAGGCAAAATTGGCTCGAAACAGGATCCTGCAGGAGAAAGCAAGACTAAGGGATATGTCAGAGTATCGGAGGGTGTATCTCGATCACGACAGAACACGAGAAGACAGACGGAAAATGAAAGAGATGGTACAAAGACAAAAGAAGGAAAGAGAGATGGACAGAACCCAGACTCAGGAGGGAGTTCAAATACATCCACCTACAGATATCCCCCAACCTGGACAACCCCAATGCAACCAAACATTCTAACCCAAAACACACATGCCATACCCAATGCTCCCACCCACCTCATTACAAACTCCACCTTCACACCAACCACCCATAGTTCCTCATCAGGTCTCCCACTTTACCAACACCAACATACCCCCCAGACTATGGTTTTAGAAAAGAGGTTGAAGGTTTGGTATACAAATGCAGATGGAATAACAAATAAATGTGAGGAGTGGAATGAAAGAATAAAGGAGACATCCCCAGACATAATAGCACTCACAGAAACGAAACTTACCAGGATGATAACATGCAATCTTTCCACCCGGATATCCAATCCTCAGGAAAGATAAAGGGAGCAGAGGGGGAGGAGGAGTTGCACTGCTCATTAAGAACCAGTGGGGATTTGAGGAAGTGGAAGGAATGGATGGAATGGGCAAAAGGGACTACATAGTAGGAACAATCCAGGCTGAGGGCCATAAGGTGATAATTGCTGTAATGTACAACCCGCCACAGAACTGCAGGAGGTCAAGAGAATACGATGAGAGCAACAGAGCAATGGTAGACACACTAGCCGAAGTGGCCAGAAGAGCTCACACAGGGAGAGCAAAGTTACTTGTGATTTCAATCACAAGGAGATTGATTGGGAAAACCTGGAGCCCCATGGGGGTCCTGAATCATGGAGAGCCAAGATGATGAATGTGGTACTGGATAACCTCATGCATCAACATGTTAGAGACACTACCAGAGAGAGAGGTGAGGATGATCCAGCAAGACTGGACCTAGTATTCACCTTGAGTAGTTCGGACATCGAAGATATCACGTATGAAAGGCCCCTTGGAGCTAGTGATAATTTGGTTCTACGTTTTGATTATATAGTTGAGCTACAAGTGGAGAGGGGAGCAGGAATAGGAAGGGAAAATAGAAACTACAAAAAAAGGACTACTCAGGCATGAGGAACTTCCTACAAGACGTTCAGTGAGAGAGAGAATTGGTAGGAAAACCAGTAAAAGAGATGATGGAATATGTGACAACAAAATGCAAAGACGCAGAGGAGAGGTTTGTTCCCAAGGAAAACAGAAGTAATGGGAAGACCAGAACGAGTCCTTGGTTCACCCAAATGTAGAGGGAGGCAAAAAGTAAGTGCACTAAAGAATGGAAAAAGTAAAGAAAATAAAGAGATTAGCCGAAGAGCCAGAAACGAATATGCACAGGTAAGAAGGGAGGCTCAGCGACAATATGAAAATGAGATAGTCTGACCCGAAGCTCTTGTATAGTCACATCAGGAGGAAAACAACAGTCAACAACCAGGTATTCAGGCTGAGGAAGAAAGATGGGGAGTTCACAAGAAACGACCAAGAGGTATGTGACGAGATCAACATGAGGTTTAAAGAAGTATTTACAGAGGAGACAGGAAGGACTCCAGGAATTCAGAATAGGGAAGTATACCAACAAGTGCTAGATGAAATACACAACCGATGAGGAGGTGAAGAAGCTGCTATATGAACTCGATACCTCTAAATTAGTGGGACCTGACAACATGTCTCCATGGGTCCTTAGAGAGGGAGCAGAGATGTTGAGTGTGCCACTAACAAAAATCTTCAACACATCCATTGAAACTGGGCAACTACCTGAGGTGTGGAAGATGGCAAATGTAATCCCAGTGTCACTGACGTGTATAGTATGTAAAGTCATGGAGAAGATCATTAGGAGGAGAGTGGTGGAGCACCTAGAAAGACACAAGCTTATAAACGCCAACCAGCACGGTTTCAGGGAAGGAAAATCCTGTGTCACAAACCTACTGGAGTTTTATGACAAAGTAACAGAAGTAAGACACGAGAGAGAGGGGTGGATAGACTGCATTTTCTTGGACAGCAAGAAGCCGTTCGACAGAGGTCAGGTCCTCACAAGAGGTTAATGCAAAAGCTAGAGGATCAGGCATACGTAACAAGAAAGGCACTGCAATGGATAAGAGAATATCTGACAGGGAGGCAACAACGAGTGATGGTACGTGACGAGGTGTCAGAGAAGGCACCTGTGACGAGTGGGGTTCCACAGGGGTCAGTTCTAGGACCTGTACTGTTTTTGGTATGTGTGAATGACATAACGGAAGGGATAGACTCAGAACTGTCCCTGTTTGCAGATGATGTGAAGTTAATGAGAAAAATTAAATCAGTCGAGGATCAGGCAGGACTACAAAGAGACCAGGACAGGCTACAAGCCTGGTCCAGTAACTGGCTCCTTGAATTTAACCCTGCCAAATGTAAAGTCATGAAGATCGGGGAAGGGCAAAGAAGACCGCAGACAGTGTATAGTCTAGGTGGCCAAAGACTGCAAACCTCACTCAAGGAAAAAGATCTTGGGGTGAGTATAATACCGAGCACATCTCCTGAGGCACACATAAATCAGATAACTGCTGCAGCATACGGGCGGCTGGCAAACCTAAGAATAGCGTTCCAATACCTCACTAAGGAATCGTTCAAGACTCTGTACACCATATACGTCAGGCCCATACTGGAGTATGCAGCACCAGTTTGGAACCCACACCTGGTCAAGCACGTCAAGAAATTAGAGAAAGTGCAAAGGTTTGCAACAAGACTAGTCCCAGAGCTAAGGGATTGTCCTACGAAGAAAGATTAAGGAAAATCGGCCTAACGACACTAGAGGACAGGAGGGTTAGAGGAGACATGATAACGACATATAAAATACTGCGAGGAGCAGATAAGGTGGACAGAGACAAGATGTTCCAGAGAGGGGACACAGAAACAAGGGGTCACAATTGGAAGTTGAAGACTCTTATGAGACAAAGGGATGTTAGGAAGTATTTCTTCAGTCATAGAGTTGTCAGGAAGTGAAATAGCCTAGAAAGTGACGTAGTGGAGGCAGGAACCATATATAGCTTTAAGACGAGGTTTGATAAAGCTCATGGAGCAGGGAGAGAGAGGACCTAGTAGAAATCAGTGAAGAGGCGGGGCCAGGACCTACGACTCGACCCCTGCAACCACAAATAGGTGAGTACAAATAGGTGAGTACACACACAGGTATGAAGATTCAGTGGAAAAGAGAATTGGTAGGAAAGTCAGTAAACGAAATGATGAACTACGTAACAACAAAATGCAAGAAGGCAGAGGAAAAGTTTGTTCCAGGGGGAACAGAAATAATAGGAAGACCAGAACGCTCCTTTGGTTTACCCAAAGGTGTAGGGAGGCAAAAACAAAGTGCACTAGAGAAAAGAAAAAACACAGAAGACAAAGGACCCAAGAAAATAAAGAGATTAGTCGAAGAGCCAGAAATTAGTATGCACAGATAAGGAGGGAGGCCCAGCGACAGTACGAAAAGGACATAGCATCGAAAATCAAGTCTGTCCTGAAGGTGTTGTGTAGCCACATCAAGAGGAAGACAACAGTCAAGGACCATTTAATCAGGCTGAGGAAAGAAGGTGGGGAACTCATAAGAATCGACCAAGAGGTATGTGAGGAGCTCAACATGAGATTTAAGGAAGTATTTACAGTGGAGACAGAAAGAACTCTCAGAGTTCAGAACAGAGGGTACACCAACAAGGGATATACCAACATATGTTGGATTAAATACACACAACCGAGAAGGAGGTGAAGAAGTTGCTAGTGACCTTAATACCTCAAAGGCGGTGGGGCCGGACAACATATCAACAAGGGTCCTTAGAGAGGAGCAGAGTCGCTGTGTGTGCCATTAACCTCGATTTTCAACATATTCATTGAAACTGGGCAACTACCTGAGGTATGGAAGACGGTAAATGTAATCGCCATTTTAAGAAAGTATACAGAAACGAGGCACGAAGCTATAGACCAGTGTCACTGACGTGTATAGTATGCAAAGTCATGCAAAAGATTATCAGGAGAGAGTGGTGGAGCACCTACAACGGAACAAGCTTATAAACAACAACCAGCACGGTTTCATGGAAGGTAAATCCTGTGTCACAAACCTACTGGAGTTTAATGACAAGGTAACGGAAGTTAGACACGAAAGAGAGGGGTGGGCAGATTGCATTTTCTTGGACTGCATGAAGGCTAGAGGATCAGGCGCGTATAACAGGAAGGGCACTGCAATGGATCAGAGAATACCTGACAGGGAGGCAACAACGAGGTATCACAGTGGGTGCCTGTGATAAACGGGGTTCCAGTGCTATTTTTAGTATATGTAAATGACATGATGGAAGGGATAGACTCAGAAGTGTGCCTGTTCACAGATGATGTGAAGATAATGAGAATTAAATCAGATGAGGTCCAGACAGTACTACAAAGAGACCTGGATAGGCTGGACGCTTGGTCCAGCAACTGGCTCCTTGAATTTAACCCAGCCAAATGCAAAGTCATGAAGATCGGGGAAGGGTAAAGAAGACCGCAGACAGAGTATAGGATAGGTGGCCAAAGACTGCAAACACTACCAAGGAAAAGGAACTTGGTGTTAGTATAATACCGAGCACATCTCCTGAATAGCCATCAACTAGATAACTGTTTCAGCATATGGGTGCCTGGCAAACCTAAGAATAGCATTCCGATGCCTCAGTAAGGAATCGTTCAAGACTCTGTACACCGTATACGTCACGCCCATACTGGAGTATGCAGCACTAGTTTGGAACCCACACCTGGTCAAGCACGTCAAGAAATTAGAGAAAGTGCAAAGTTTCCAACAAGGCTAGTTCCAGAGCTAAGGGGAATATCCTACGTGGAGAGGTTAAGGGAAATCAACCTGACGACACTGGAGGAAAAGAGAGATAGGGAGGATATGATAACAACATATAAAATACTGAGAGGAATCGAAAAGGTGGACAGAGACAGGATGCTCCACAGATGGGATACAGCAACAAGGGGTCACACTTGAAAGTTGAAGAGTCAGATGAATCACCTGGATATTAGGAAGTATTTCATCAGTCACCGGGTTGTCAGAAAGTGACGAAGTAGAGGCAGGATCCATACATAGCTTTAAGAAAAGGTATGATAAAGCTCAAGGAGCAGGAAGAGTGACGTAGTAGGACCAGTAAAAAGCCGGGGCCAGGAGCTGGGACTCAACTCCTGCAACCAAAACTAGGTGAGTACACATGCACACACATGAGG
>WNWK01026382.1:0-27441 GCA_009830355.1 Cherax destructor | reverse complement strand
TTTAGGTAGTTGAGGGAGCGCCCTCTTATACCATAGTGTGATAATTTTAGATGTAACAGATCATGGTCAACTATATCAAAGCTTTACGTAAATCAATGAAGATTCCTAGCGGGATTTCTTTATTTTCAAGGGGCGTGTATATTATTTCTAGCATGTGTATGATTGCATCATTTGTGTTTTATTGAGGCCTGAAACCAAACTGACAGGGGGTTGAGTATGGAAAATATATAACAGAAGTAGAGATGATTTTGATTGGTTTTAGTACTGAAAATAGCTTATAATTGAGCTCAAAGTAGCGGAAATGTTTGATTTTTGCTGATTTTCAAGTATAAACAAATCACATCAAGCGACCAATACACGTCAAATGGTGGGTCTAATATACGTTTACAAATGCACTGATAGTGTTTATACAATTATTACAATATTGCATAAGAGTAATTCATCATTTTTTTGGTGTGAATAAAAATTCTTTATGTAAATAAAAAATAAAAAATGAATTCAAGTGTAAAGCCCGTAAACAAACCTAATAAACAGAGGAAATGTTATTTTAGTGCCAGAAATGCCTGCATTGTTTATTCTGGACGCTGTTTTGAAATTGGAATATTTTAAACTTTGTGTGAAATTGGCGAAATTACCAATTTCTGATCACTTTATTGGCTACTTGAAAAAGTTGATTGGGCAGTTTCTTGTGCTCAATCAATAAAATAGTACAGTGGACCCCCGAGTAACGTAAAAACTTCATTCCAGAAGCCTGCTCAAGTGTCATTACTGAACGAATTTACTCCCTTAAGGTTAGTCCATTTCAGACCCCCCAAAAATACACTTACAAAAGCACTTACAATATTATACTTACATAATTGTACAATTTCCGGGGTGTTTGTTACTCGGGGTTCCACTGTAATACTAACGAAATAGCTAAGAATTTGGTCAACTGGAATAATGTAATTGGCCTAAAATAGGGGTCAAAGTAGGCAAAATCGCTGAAATGTAAATATCACTAACACAGTCAAATTTGCGATAGTGTAATTTCGTCATTTTCGTACTTTTTATTTTATTACCTTTAGAAAAAGATTCTCAACCATTTCATAAGAAAAAATAAAAAAAATTTTTTTTTTAAATTCTTGGACCGTGGACAATGCTTGGACCCTCAAAGGGTTAATAAAAAAAAATAAAAGATGACAACATCAAGCCGGCCTTCATAAAAAACATGACGGCATTCTATAACAGTTGGGAAAATAAAAAATCTGGGCCAGATGGTGCTATCGCCCCTGGTACAAATGCTGTCCTGGTAGACAGTAACTGTAAGAATGGAGAAATAAATGATGGTGGCCTGAAGGGAAACAGCTCTAGTGGGGAAACAGGAGTAGAAAAGGATATACAAAAAACAATGTTACTAAATAGCAATACCAAGGTATATAGTAAACAAGGGGATGCCCCAAGAAATATTGAAGATAAATAAATTACCAGAAACAACTGACGAAGGCTCCATTGTTAGCACTAGTGCTGAAGATAGAAATGAGATGGGAAAACACGCATCAGTAGGGAATACAATAGGGAACACAGTCACAAAAAAACAAGGCAAACAGAAACAAGGCCTATGCAAATATTATGCACTTGGTATCTGCAGACATGGAATATCTGGAAAAACAGATGGGACATGCAACTTTGACCACCCCAGAAAATGTTGTGCCCATATGACAACAGGAAAATGCAACCTCCCTTCCTGTAAGCTTTT
Organism: Cherax destructor; assembly: GCA_009830355.1. Taxonomy (NCBI): domain Eukaryota; kingdom Metazoa; phylum Arthropoda; class Malacostraca; order Decapoda; family Parastacidae; genus Cherax; species Cherax destructor. Next base: position 25,706 of record WNWK01026382.1, on the reverse strand, counting down.
CCACCCTGAAATGTGCCACTCATCAGTTCAAGAAAGAGAGTGCTATAACCTATATTGCCAGGCACACCACCTAAAGGGTATAAGATAACACAGAACATCCAGACCATGGGAAAACCTGGGTAGCCAAAGCCACTCCAGAGAGAGAGGTTTTTTAGCGCCAGGAAGGAAAAAAAGCTGGCAGGAAATGACAGAAATCGTACACAAACTGCAATCATTTGTGGAGTGGAATCACAGTCAATGGCCTCTACTCCAGAACAACAGATATTAGTGCCAGGAAAAAAAGAACCCCCCATACCACCAATCCGATGACATTCATCTTTGCAAATAAACAGGGTCTAAAGTCAGTGATGAACAACAAAATACCTTACATCCGTGGACTGCTTACAGAGTCAAATGCAATGTTTGTGGCTTTCACAGAGACCCACATAAAGGATCACTTTTACAATGAAATATGGATACCGGGCTACAACCTATACAGATGTGACAGAGTGAACAGGCAAAAGGGGAGGGTTGGTCTGTAAATCACAGAGTCACTTATATGCTCAGAACTACTAAATGCCTCAAATGATGTAGTTGAAGTTTTAGCAGTAAAGATCGAGAATCAAAACTTGGTCATCGTGGTTGTATACAAGCCTCCGGATGCAATGTCCCAACAATTCCAGGAACAGCTTCTGAAAATTGACCACTGTCTGGAAAACCTTCCAGATCCTGCCCCCATCATCTTGCTACTGGGGGATTTCAACCTAAGGCACCTAAAATGGAGGACCATTGCAAACAATGTGGTAGCAGAGATAACACCAGGATGACAGCTCAGATGAAAACTCGCACACACACAAGCTTTTAAATCTCTGGTCCACTGTACAGTGGACCCCCAGTTAACGCCTGCTCCAAACACTAACCGAAATAATATTCCCCATAAGAATTAATGTAGTAAATACAATTAATCCGTTCCAGACAAAAATATTAAAAAAAAAATTACCAATTAAATCAGTATTACATACCATTTTTGAAGACTAATACTGGCTTCTGGAAGATAGGGAGAAGGAAAGAGGGAGGAGTTAGTGTTTGGAAGGGTAATCCCCCTCCATAAGGACTTCAGGTAGCAAAGCTCTCTCTGTGGTCTTTTAATGCCACTAGGATCAGCTTAAGAGTCACTCCACCAACTACACTCCCTGCATGCCTGCTACACTCCCTGCATGCCTGCTACACTCCCTGCATGCCTGCTACACTCCCTGCATGCCTGCTATACTCCCTGCATGCCTGCTACTCTCCTTGCCTCTATGCCTGCCTGCCTTGAATTCTATCATGTTTCTCACTTTTTTACCAAAGGAACTTTACTAAAAACTTTCCTTGGGGCCATGGTGACTTATTTCGCAGTTGCACTTGATAAATAACCACCCAAAACAATAGATTATTGCAAAATGTTTGGATGAATGAGCAGAACCTTCCTCATGCACCGAGAGACACAGGCAAACTGAAGCACAAGTGGCCCCAGCCGGCGGACGGATGCATCCCATACGGCCTCTAACCGAAAAATGGCCTCTAACCAGGAGCCGAAAAACCGGCCTCTAACCGAGTTGGCCTTTAACCGGAACGGCATTTAACCGAGGGTCCACTGTGTGTAAGTATATTTTTGCAAGTGCTTTTGTAAGTGTATGTTTGGGGGTCCAAAAGGACTAATCTAATTTACATTATTCCTTATGTTAATAAATTTGTTCAGTAACGGCACTTGAACAGCATTCTGGAACGAATTATGGCTGTTAAATGGGGGTCCACTGTATTGTATTAATCAGAATAGAGGAAATCAGCTCTAATATACATTATTTATGCATGCATACTGGTCAGAGAGGCCGTCTTAAGTCCGAAGCGTCGGTAAACGAGTACGTCGCTAAGTAAGGAAAGGCTGTACAGTTGAACCCCGAGTTTCGAACGCCTCGGCAATCGAACAAATTGAGTTTCGAACACTTTTTTCTAACAAAATTTGTCCTGCCAATCAAACACGTCCCGTCAATCGAACATGTCCTGCCAACTGAACAAATGTGTACCAGACTTGTCCGCCCAGGCTCTAGCGGGCCTCCCCGCACAAGTGCCGTGAGCCAGTCTAGCGTTGTTTACACCTGAGTGAACATTACCTACACGCTCATCCAAACATTTCACAATTAATTAATTGTGTTTGGAGCTTGTTCATTAAGTTCGACTGTGAAATAAGCTACCTTGGGTCCCAAGAAAGTTCCTAATGGTTCCCCTGTGGTGAAGAAAGTGAGAAACACCATAGACATGAAGAAGGAAATTATACAAAAATACGAGAGTGGTGTGCGAATTTCTGAGCTTTCCAGGATATATGGCAAAATCAAGTCAACTATCCCTTCTATCCTGGCAAAGAAGGAACAAATCAAGGAAGCTGATGTTGCAAAAGGTGTTGATATGCTAGCCAAAAATAGACCACAAATAGTCGAACAGGTTGAGAAGTTGTTGCTGGTGTGGATCAAGGATAAAGAGTTAGCATGTGATAGTGTGTCGGAGACAATCATTTGTGAAAATGGAAGGCAGTTGCATGCCGATCTTGCAAAGAAAATGCCTGGAACCAGTGCTGATTGTAGTGTTAGTGATTTTAAGGCCAGCAGAGGCTGGTTTGACAGATTTAAGAAGCGTAGTGGCATACACAATGTGGTAAGGCATGGTGAGGCTGCCAGTTCAGACAAACGTGCAGCTGAAAATTCATAAACGAATTTCAGGACTACATAAAGACATAAAATTTGAAACCCGAACACGTGTTCAATTGTGACGAAACAGGCCTGTTTTGAAAGAAAATGCCCAACAGGACCTACATTACTCAGGAGGAAAAGGCACTGCCAGGACACAAGCCTATGAAAGACAGGCTAACTCTCATGTTGTGTAGTAATACTAGTGGGGATTTTAAAGTGAAGCCTTTACTGGTGTATCACTTAGAAAATCCCAGTGTTCAAGAAAAACAATGTCGTCAAGAAAAGATTGTGTGTTCTGTGGAGAGCTAGTCAGAATGCATGGGTCACAAGGAAACTTTTCAGTGACTGGATCCATGAAGTGTTTGGCCTCAGTGTGAAAAAATACTTACAGGAAAAGGAATTGGACCCCAAGTGCCTCCTGTTACTGGACAATGCTCCTGCACATCCTCAAAACTTGGAAGACCTACTGTGTGACGACTTCAATTTTATAAAAATAAAGTTCTTGCCTCCTAACACCACTCCTCTCCTCCAGCCCATGGACCAAGCAGGTCATTTCTAACTTCAAAAAACTCTACACAAAAGCAGTGTTTGAAAAGTGCTTTGAAGTGACCTCGGACACTGAACTGACCCTTAGAGAGTTCTGGAAGAATCACTTCAATATCTACAACTGCATAGGCCTTATAGGTAAGGCTTGGAATGCAGTGACTTCCAGGACTTTGAACTCTGCTTGCAGACCATTGTGGCCAGGTTGTGTCCAACAGAGGGATTTTGAAGGGTTTGAGGCTGACCCTGAGCCTGCCGACTCTGTGCCTGTTGTGGAAGGTATTGTGGCATTGGGCAAATCCCTGGGTTTGGAGGTGAGTGGCGAGGATGTGGAAGAGTTGGTGGAGGACCACAGGGCAGAGATAACAACTGATGAGCTGCAAGAGCTGGAACTGGAAGAGCATAAGACCAGAGTTGAGGCTCTTGTTTCACAGGAGGAGGAGGAAGAGGGACTGGTTGAGGTGCCTTCTTCAGAGATTAAGGAGATTTGTTCGAAGTGGAACGATGTACAAAGGTTTGTGGAGAAATACCACCTTGACCAAGCTGAAACAACCCATATCAGCAACATGTTCAGTGACAAAACAATGTCCCACTTCAGGCAAATCTTAAAGAGGCGCCAGAAACAGAGGACTCTGGACAGTTATTTTGTGCGACAGGGGTCCAGTGACTCAAGCTGGTCCTAGTGGGATTAAAAGACAAAGAAGGGAAGTAACCCCAGATAGGGCTTTGATACCCGAAGTCCTTATGGAGGGGGATTCCCCTTCCAAAGACTAAGCCCTCCCTCCCTCACTCCTCCTCCCTATCTTCCATATGCCATCAACAATCTTCAATAAAGGTAAGTAAAAATGCAAATTTATTTGTTTAAATATTTAAATATACATGCATTTATATAATATATCTTTACTATGTAGTATAATTCTTATGTGTAATATGTAGAACTATAATTAATCTCATTAACCCTTTTGGGGTCGGTGCCGTACTAGTACATTTTACGCGCCAGGGTCGGTGCCGTACTAGTACGCGTAAATTGTAGTGGCCTCAAATTAAGCGGGAAATGGCTGGTAGGCCTACATATGAAAGAATGGGTCTGTGTGGTCAGTGTGCGCAGCATAAAAAGAATCCTGCAGCACACACTGCATAATGAGAAAAAAAATCTCCGACCGTATTTTTCGTTTAAACAGCGAATTTATAGTCTATTTTTTATGGTATTTATTGATGTATTCTTGTTTTTTTTGGTCTCATTTGATAGAATGGAAGATATGTTACAGAAATAGAGATGATTTTGATTGGTTTTACGATGACAAGTACCTTGAAATTGAGCTCAGAGAAGCGAAAATGTTCGATTTTTTGCCGATGTTCAAGAGTAAACAAATCACGCCACACGTCCAATATCCGTCAACTGGTGAGTCTAATATTCTTTCACAAGTGTGCTGATATTATTTATACTGTTTTTACAATGATGCAGTTGTATACATAACAGTAAATCTTCTATTTTTTGTGAGAATTAAAATTCAAAATGGAAAGCAAAGGTAATGTAAGAGGAGCCTGTTGACGTGACTAATAAACAGAGAAGATGTTATTTTATAGACAAAAATGTCTGCCTTGTTTATTCTGGACCCCATTTTGAAATTGGCATCGTTTGAAATTTGTGTGAAATTGGCCAAATTGCCAATTTCTGACCACTTTTTTGGGTAGTTGAAATTGGTAAATCGGTTTCTTGTACACAATCAATAGAAGAAATGGAGTTCTAGAGAAATAGATTTGATTTTAGTAGACTGGAACATTGGAATTGGCCAAAAATAGGGCTCAAAGTGGGCAAAATCGCTGACGCGTAAATATCATCGAGACCGATAACTTCGCGAGAGCATAATTCCGTAAGTTTTCCATCAAATTTCATACTTTTGGTGTCGTTATGATTGGAAAAAGATTCTTTATAATTTCATAAGAAAAAATAAGCTTTTTTTCCAAAAATTTTGACCCTGAGAACGAATTTGGAAGTAGGCCTGTCGACCCCCTAGGGTTAAAATGAATTTTTTTTTTTAATATTTTTGGATTTCTGAACGGATTAATTGTATTTCCTTTATTATAGGAAATATTGATTCGACTTTCGAACATTTCGAGCTTAGAACAAGCTCCTGGAACGGATTATGTTCGAAACTCGGGGTTCCACTGTATTATGAAAATCATATGATCGGATTGTAGAACATTCACTGTTAAATGCTTAATGTGAAAATCGTTTTAATCCATTCATTATTAATAGCACATCAATAGCATATATTAGGTAAATAATTTACTCTCGAGATATTCGAGAAAATGCGCCTACCTTAAGAATGATCGTCTGCTTATTTGTTCTCCTTGTAATTCATAAATTTATTGTTTATACAGTGGAACCTCAGTTTTCGTGATTAATTCGTACCAGAATGTCTGACGAAAACCAAATTTGAAGAAAACTGAAGCAATATTTCCCATAAGAAATACAGTTGACCCTCCGGTTTACATAATTAATTCGTTCCAGAATGCTGTTCAAGTACCGTTACCAAACGAATTTGTTCCCATAAGGAATAATGTAAATTAGATTAGTCCTTTTAGATCCCCAAAAATACACTTATAAAAGCACTTACAAAAATACACTTACATAATTGTTTGAGTTTGGAGCAGTAGGTAAACCGGGGGTCCACTGTAATGTAAATCCAATTAAACAGTTCCGGACACCCAAAAGTATTAACAAAAATACATTTTATACAGAATAACTATAGTTTTACATACAAAACAATGAGATATAAGTATAAATGACTAATTAAATGGTTAAATGAACATTTAACATCACTTATTGAAGACTCTTGTTGGTGTATGGAAGACGCGAAGAGGGAAGAGGGAGGAGGAGAGGTTATTGGTTGGAAGGGGAATCCCCTCCATAAGGACTTCAGGTATCAAGTCCCTATCCGGGGTTACTTCTGGAATTTTAAAGGACCCCAATGTAAATAAGTCACTCTGTCTGACTTTTTTGGGTTATCCTGGTTCTCTACACATATACTGCTATGTATGATAATCTATGTAACTGTATTTGTGTATACCTGAATAAACTTACTTACTTACTTACTCTTTGTCTTTTGCTGGCACTAGACCCCTGTCGCACAAAAAATCTGTCAGAGAGGTCTGTTTCTGGCGCCTCTAAGATTTCCCTAAAATGGGACAAGGTGTTACTCTCCCCTATTTAACACTGGAGAGTTCACCAGCTCCCTGATACACCTAGGGAGTGTCAACGAGACTCTCCCATATATAACATCGGAGAGTTCAAGACTCTCCCATACACTACTGGAGTTCTCCAGGCAGACCTGCTTGAGAGTTGCAGACTCGCAGTGTGGTGCTGGTGACAAGCCTACAGTGCAGACAGAACTGGAAGTTCTATCCTCTCTAGACCGTGTTACTCGAAAGCAACTCTGTACTTGTGATGTTTGCAAGGCCTAGTACAGTGATGGTGTTCTCTTCCTGCTTGATATGAGGACACTGTAATGAGGAGAGAGGCAAGTCTGGTCACCAGAATTACCTACTGGCTTTCATCGTACCTGCGACTATGTACCTGAAAATGGACTATTGTACCTGAAATTATGTACCTGAGGTGTCTTGTGTGACACTGATATGTTATGAGGTGTCTTGTGTGACACTATGTTATGAGGTGTCTTGTGTGACACTGTGTTATGAGGTGTCTTGTGTGACACTATGTTATGAGGTGTCTTGTGTGACACTATGTTATGAGGTGTATTGTGTGACACTATGTTATGAGGTGTCTTGTGTGACACTGATAAGTTATGGTGTCTTGTGTGACACTGGTTGTCTTGTGTGACACTGGTAATGTTACCCGGAGTGTCAAGGTTTTTAGTGGTGTAGTCAGAGAGAGTTTGTGACGGTGGCACGACACAGGTTGAGTCATGTATTTGGGGTGTGTCAAAACGCGGTGCAAAGGCTTTACTAGAGAATGAGTTCATGATACAGGGGCATGCCATGTGACACAGTGAAGGTGTCTTTTATGGTACAGGAACGGGTGTCGTGGAACCCCGTAGGTGTGCCATAAGACAGAGATAAGGGTGTCTGCAGACACGGTGGAGAAGGCGTATCATGACAAAGTGTGGTAGTGTCCCATGACACGATGACGGCAGCAACTTGACACTGCACTAAGTATATGATTTTGCTTGTGATATTTTACTGTACTATGATTTTGTGTATATAAATGTTTTTACACAAATTATAAGATTGTTTTACACAGATTATATATTGATTACAGATTGTTTTTATATTAATAATATAATATAATAAATATTGAAAATCTGATATTTTACTTAGTATCCCAAACAGTCGTTTATTACAAATGGTTATTTATTTTGTAATATGGGGCCTGTCCGGGAGCTTTTTTGTCCGGGGGAAATGACTGTTTGGGATAAAATTTATATTACGTAGTACCTGAATCTTTGTGTGTCGGTCATTTTGTGGTGGGGGTGTTACGGCCCCCTATCTAACACGGTTGTTAGGTAGTATACCTGCCGGCCTGTGACATCATCAAACATGATGTTTGACTGACGAGCCGGCTAGACCGACAGTGTCAACGAGACTCTTCCCTATTCAACACTGGAGAGTTCACCAGCTCCCTGATACACCTAGGGAGTGTCAACGAGACTCTCCCACATATAACATCGGAGAGTTCAAGACTCTCCCATACACTACTGGAGTATGCCAGGCAGACCTGCTTGAGAGTTGCAGACTCGCAGTATGGTGCTGGTGACAAGCCTACAGTGCAGAGAGAACTGGAAGTTCTATCCTCTAGACCTTGTTACTCGAAAGCAACTCTGTACTTGTGATGTTTGCAAGGCCAAGTACAGTGATGGTGTTCTCTTCCTGCTTCATATGAGGACACTGTAATGAGGAAGAGGCAAGTCTGGTCACCAGAATTAGACTATTGGCTTATTCATCGTACCGACTATGTACCTGCCATTATGTACCTGAAATTGTGTGACACTGGTAACAGGTGGTGTCTTGTGTGACACGAAGATGTGGTGTCAGGTATTTAGTGGTGTTTACCTGGAGTTTACCTGAACTCTCCAGTGTTGTGTATAGGAGAGTCTGGTTGACACTCTCAGTCAAGCCGGCTCGGCAGTCAAACATCAGGTCTGATGACGTAACCCCTTGACTGCCAGCCGGTAAGGTAACTACCTAACAACCATTGTTAGGTAGGGGGCCGTAACACCCCCACCACATTGTCATTGTCATTGAACATGTTGCAGACATGGCTTGTAACAGCTTTGTTAGGGTGATATTTCTCCACAAAACTTTGCAACTCACTCCACTTTGCATACATGTCCTTAATCACTGAAGAAGGCAGATTCTCCCCTCTCGCTTCCTCCTCCTCTTGAATTCTATTGTGTTTCTCGCCTTCTTTATCAAAGGGCTGGCACTTGGAACTTTCTTTGGCCCCATGGTGGCTTATTTAGGAGTCGCACTCAATAAACAAGCACAAAATACAATGGATTACAGTGGTCCCTCGACTAACGAACTTAATCCGTTCCAGGAGCTAGTTCTTAACACGAAATGTTCGTAATTCGAAACCTTATTTCCCATAAGAAATAATGTATGTAAATACAATTAATCCGTTTCCACCAAAAATTTTCACCAAAAATTCATTTTTTTAAAGAATAAATACTATAGTTTTACATACAGAAAACAATGAGAAATAAATATAAAGCACTAATTATAATGGACAAATGAACAGTTAAATAAATTTTACCTTTATTGAAGACTCTTGTTGGCGTATGAGAGAATTTGTTTGGAGAAAGGACAAAATAGTCCTTCAATATGACAATAATATAACTCTACAGCTTATTTATTTAGCACAATTCATCTAATATGACATAATAAACAATATTAATAACATAGAAACATGATATAAACTCTAGAATGAATAAAACATATCATTACAAATCTGGAAGGACTGGTGGAGTGTGTGTTGGTGTTATTGTTGGGTATAAGGACTGGTGGAGTGTGTTGGTGTTGTTGCTGGGTATAAGGAGGAGATGGTGGCAGAGTACGGCGCTCTTCTCAATGTCCCTATAATCTCAAACAACATTGTAGAAGTTAAGTTTTGTGTTGTCATTATCTCTTGCTCCCCTATGTTATAGCAGTGCACAGATTTGGGACAAGGCCCTCAAAGTACTTTCCAGAATCTCAGCAATGAAAAAGCCGCAGGGGGTGACAAACATTACTCAAGGCCTTTGTCATTTTTCATGCTTCGTCAGAAGCTATGCAGTGTTGCAAGACTTGCAGCAGATATGTTGAGGGGAAAATTCTCTCAGAAGCAAGGTAGTGTGTCTAACACTGACATGTCCAGCACCAGCCACCCACACACATCCTGTAAGTGTCTATGTGCAAACATAACATCTCTTTTGAGCCCATTTCTTTTTTTGTAACAGGAAGCATTGTTAGGAAGTGATCAAACTTCAAATGAGAAGGTATTCAGTGATCATGTCACAGCAATATTTCTGGAGTCCTGAGCCTCACTTTCTGTCACTGTGTTCAAAACCCAAGTAGTCATTGCCAATTCCATAATTCTTGTTGTTGGAGCTGTCATTGGGAATAAAACTTATTAAATTTGCCTGGGAGTGAGGCTTTTGTGTCTGTGCAGCATAATGAACAAAGTGTACCAAATATGGCATTCCCACAATGCACTGCAGGGGGCCCCGATTTTTTATTTACTATGCAAACTGGCCACAAAGATCCATTCTTTTGTATGTTATTTGAAGCTGCTAGAATTAATACATAGCTCTACGTGACTGACCCTGGCATCAATAATGCAGATCTAACTGATGGCTCCTGAAAGGATTAATAAACAAAAAGCATCCAAGGGCAGGGTAGGTGTCTTCTGATGTTGTAACAAGAAGGTCTGGGTAACAAGACAATTCCTACATGAATGGGTCCAAGAAGTATTTTATCTATCAATTAAGAGCTACCTGTAGATCAACAAACGTCCTTGTTACTGTTACATAATGCACCAGGAAATGATCCCCAATTTGTCCAATCTCTGTAGGCAGAATTTGACTGTAACAAGGTTACAGTAAAAATCTCACAGTTCAATAGAGTTCATTTTTCTGAACTGAATAAGACTAATATTAGTTGAATCTGATATAACCTTGCGATTTTATGGTGTGTTGAAGTTGGTGAAAAATTATCACTTATCAAAACCAACAGTGTAAAAACATCTGCAATATTTACATTTTAGAATTTACTGACACCAAGATATCATTGCTTTTATGTTTTTTAATTGCTCTTAATGTTTAACACTCTTTACACTAATTTCTTATTAGATGTATTTAAAGGTGTTTTAGCACTTAAAACATGGGAAATCAGTTAGCCCTACATTTCTTCTCTTGCAATATATGGTGTAATTGTTTTTATTTTTCTCATTTTTACTATTTTGGTGTTTTAAGGCTATATACAAGAAATACTTATAACAAGACAATTGTTTCAGAGTATTACTTCTGAAAGTATGTTTGACTTTAGTGGGTTATCCTCAAGGGTTAAATATACTGAGTGTGCTTTGTGACTGAAGTTCACTGTTAATATCCTGAAATTGTAATGAATATGGAATGAATAAGTCATCTTTGTGATACTTCCTGTTTGCTGGAAAGGAAGCTGGTGGTGGAACAACAGCTCCTAGTTCATTGTTTGCTTGTGCTACTTAGGCATACTAGTACGCCAAACATACAGTCATCACCCGAGTAGTTAACAGTGATACACTGTGTGGACACTGCTGGCCTCAGAGTTTTCTCAAATGTATGAATAGATGGAAAAGGAGCCTTAGAGTTGTGCTGAGGTCAAACAATATTGGCAGGTGGCAGATTTGTGGGTACAAAAACTTGTGTAGTAGAATGCTGAACACAGTTTAAGGTTAACTGTAATAAAGTTGATGAATGAGACTTTTGCAACACTTGCACATCTTTATTGTGGAAACATTTCGCCAGCCAGAGTGTTTATCAGTCGAATACAGAGAAGAACAGTGCAATAGAAGGAGTTTTAGGTGATCAGTCCCTCAGCCTGGAGTCAATGTGGTCAGTCCATCAATCTCGAAGGCAGGCAGGGAAAGAAGCAGGGAGAGAGAGATGGGGAAGGAGGAGGCAGGGAAAGAAGCAGGGAGAGAGAGACAGGGAAGGAGGGAGGCAGTGAAAGAAGCAGGGAGAGAGAGACTGGGAAGGAGGGAGGCAGGGAAAGAAGCAGGGAGAGAGAGACAGGGAAGGAGGGAGGAAGGAAAGAATCAGGGAGAGAGAGACGAGGCAGGAGGGAGGCAGGGAAAGAAGCAGGGAGAGAGAGACGGGGAAGGAGGGAGGCAGTGAAAGAAGCAGGGAGAGAGAGGCAGGGAAAGAAGAAGGGAGAGAGAGATGGGGAAGGAGGGAGGGAGGGAAGCAGACAGGCAGACTGGTAAAGAACTGCAAACTTAATATTTATATGCTGATCACTGTCTCATACCATCTGCATTTGGTACATGCATCTGTTACACAGTCTCTCTCCCTGTGCCTTCATTCCTCCCTTGCACTCTCCATCACTCCACACTGTTATGTTATTTTCCCCTATTTATCATCAAGGTTCTACATGTACTAGCATAGGGTATTTACTTAAAAGGTCTTAGGGTAAAAGGAGGATATTTATAGGCTAAAATGATACTTACTCATGCTTAGCTGCTGCATCTGAAAACTTATTGGTCCTTTCACATTCCTCTCAAAGGTTATTTAAACCAACATTATAAAAATAGAGCTATATTAAGAGTATATATACAGTTAATGTACAGGTATCCACTCCTAAACATATAACCAGCCTCCCAAGCACATGGCTCAGCTGCCACTTTTAACTCTCTTTTTCTCAACATTTCTTAACCCTCCAGTGTCTTGATACACTGAAGATCACAGAATATCATGGTAACATCGATCTACAACCATCCATTACTTCTTGGACACTCATTCTGCCCAGAAACACAAGGTTAAGATCAGCTAAATACAATACCAGCTCACTGCATCAGCCATGTTCCAGGAGAGAGGAATTGTGGGAAAACAGGAGTCTCTCTCTAAGCTCCTCCCCCTCAAACATAAACACATCACTTTGCACATCTCCACATGTACTCTCAATATATCTTATGTTATTACCATGAGACATGCAACTATTAACTAGTACTTATTAAAATGTGCATTTATATTTTATATAACCTATTATATTGAGAAATCAGGTAATTCAGCTGCTTAAGTTTTAAGGATGGCCAAAGCCTTTAAACCTCCCAAGCAGTACTTCTGATTAATTCAATATAATTAGGTATTCCTGTTATTTAATTACTACAATACATGCTGGGTTCCAATAGCCCTTATAAGTCCATAATACCCCATAACATCCCCAGCTCCAGACGGAGTCTCACAAAAGCTAGCTGTGTCCCGCAGGATATGGCTAGGGAAAAATAAGGCCTTAGCCTGAAGGTGGTAGTAACACTACTAGAGGTTTTACATATACTCCAGCACCATAACTACACTTCACTGTACAGTTATACAACATAGTGACATACAACATGGCAATCTACAAATTCTCATGGCTCCACTGAACCTTCCCATAAACATGCAATTCCGCCCTTACCATACACCATACAAATCCCATGAATGGAACAATACTAGAACAGAGTGCAGAGGTTACTAGAAAACAGTTTAACCACATCCACATACTGAAGGGGTGTAACCATTAACTACTTTAGTGGTTACTAACATAATACATTTTTACAATGTAAGGACTACACACAAAGCTCACTGTGAAAGTCAGCACCGACAGGCCTGTGCCTCCACTGCGGTAAATCCAGCAGGCAACTGGTACTCCAGGATGGCATCTTCCTGGTCAGGAGATGAGAGTAGAGCCAAACCCAGAGCAGTCAGGTATACCCCAGGCAGAACTTCACAAAAAACATGTCAAGGTGTCTCTTACGTGGTGGCCGACCCAAAAAGTGAGACTTTCCAGTCAACACCCAAAATCCTTACCATCTTCCGAGGACCTCACTCCATACAGATCCTCCAACCTTATAAGGAAGAACTGCTATAGTACATGGAGGAGATACACGGGACCACTCAGGCAACCGTTGGACCGTTTCGTACTTAGAGCACACCAAGACACAAACAACATACCTCCCTGGACTTCTCATGTCACCGAAGGTTGTCAACTCCGCCTCAACTCACAATATTTGATACCCTGACTCCCTATTCTTGTCTGGCTCCAACCATCTCCTTCACAGTTGAATGGCTGGTAGGGAGCCCTCACGCCCGCCAAGAGTTCACCACTGCAAAAACAACAAGGTCAGCACAAGACAAACACTATGTACTAAGCATGCACTATGTATCTACATGCGACATCTAGAAAGAACCTCAGCAATCACAGACAAAGCCCATCTTAAGAGTCTAATTTGGGTCACCATACATAGGAACAGGGTGAAGCAATCCTGGGACATATACAGATGCAGAATAGACAACCCACAGTGAAAAATTCCTTTCCTGTGGCAAAATGAGGACACTTAGTAACAATATTACCAATTCTGCAACCTCTTGCAGTACAAACACAAACCCCAAGACATCTTTCTGCACCCAGGCTGTGTACATCAAGTTTACAAAAATACCTTCACGTTCCATCTCCCACAATAATTCTGAATACACAATGAACTCAATTGCTATTACACACATGGAAATTGTATTGGCACCCAGGCCAGGAAAATCACATCTTCCTGCCTCATGCTTTACTTTAGCTTATACTTTTGCATCTTTTAAGACATCAGCATCAAACTTTCTAAGCCAGTAAACTTTAGTTGTTACATGTACTTTGTGGCAGTCAGTGCATTTGCTCAAGGTGCCATGTAGTTTGGGAACCATGAAGCATGGGAATGCCCACTGACTCTCACTAAGCACTACAAACTGGTATTGAAAGAATTTCACCTCTTCCTCCATATCCCAGTTTTCATAGAGATTTTTCATACACAATAATTGTCGAATTGGTTCAGCTTCCTTTGCAATTTCTTCATAAAATTTTGACTTTACCCCTTTAGTGACATCCCAAACTTTTACAAAGTTACACGGTGGTTGACCCAACTCTCCAACACTGTCCATAGGAAGACCAAACCTGTTTTCTCCAATCTCTCTCATAAACATGGAATTTATTAAATACTTTTCGGCCGTTACATACAGAGTATTATTTTACACCTCTTTACATAGTGGATCCACTGAAACATTTGTCACTCTAGGTTTCTGATATAATGCTAAATCCTCTAACCAGTTACTGTGTAAATTATTCTTACTCCTTTTCTGCTCAGTTGTGTGGGTTTTATTCCTTACTCTTGAGAACTTTCCCCACACCATGGTCAGCTCACAGCAACTTGCCATACATATTTTCACATGAACTGGCTCCAATGCCAGCACCTCATCTCCAGCCTCCAGAGCATTATGGTCCACACTATGGTCCCACATCATCAATTGGGTCTGGTTGATGGGTACTTTCACTGGTACCATCCATTTCATACAAGCCAAACAGTATCTGAAAATGAGAAAAAGCTCCGAGGGGGAAGCATCACCATTCTCCCCAAGCCAATAGCTCAGAGATTCCAGAGTGCTTCCCCACTCAGCAGTTACAAAGAGAGGGGTCCTTTCATCCAAGATGTTAGTATTGTCTATACTACAGGCTTGCATCATTGTCTTTAGGGTCTGATGGAAGTTCTCTGGTTTCCCTTGAGATGGAGGGTGATAGATAGCTGAAAAGTTAAGCTTTACCTCCACCCCCTTTAACACATTCCTAAATAATTCTGAGGTAAAGTTAGACCCTTGATCTGTTTGTACCTCCCGAGGAAAGCCAACATGAAAAAAAGAACTTCCTCAAAGCCCTTAAGACTACATGAGTTGTCATCCTATATAGAGGGACTGCTTCCAGGTACCTGGTAGTAGAGCAATTAATTGTGAGTAAATAATCATTTCCCATCCTGGTCCTTGGGACTGGACCAACTACATCTACTATCAGCTTGCTGGAGGGTCCACCTGGTGCTGAAATAGGCTGAAAGTGAACAGGTTTAATACATTGACAAGGTTTCCCTATAAATTGACAGACATGATAGGTCTTACTATTTTCTTCCACAGTCTCCCACAGCTGAGGCTTGAAGAAATGCCTGGAAACTTTGGACATCATCATCATTTGGTGACAAAACACTTGTTCTCCTTCCCTTGGTACTACAAACAGAGGAGACAACTTCTTTGTAAAAGTTTCCTCTCTGAAATGAAAGCACTTATTAAATTGTGAAACCGCTTCCTCAGCCACAGCTGAGGCTCTGATCAGTGTTTCATCATTTTCCTGTACAGAAATTAAATGCACCTTAGTAGATGCAGCCTCTCTCACACTCCTGAACTGATCTATGCTCCAATCATGCTCAGCTCTGGCTGGAACATCCTTTTCTTCAGTTGACTGCCGTTCAACATCAGAAAACAGTGTTTCCAGACTTAAGCCCTCATCATCCTCATGAGAAATATCATAAAGACTATTTATAGCATGATCATGAGCCATACTTCTCATGGTGGAACCAGCAAGGAGAAGGTTTGGTAGGGTCTCTCTAGCCTTCTCCTCCCAAACTTTGGGAATTGGTTCCCCCCTTACTAGATGTTCCTCACTGCCTAACAGGCCCATTACATTATTTCCCAATAAGAGGTCAACACCCTCAAAGGGAATCTCATCTGAAATACCAACAGGGAGATAGCCAACTTGGTATGCGGATTCTACCCATAACTTTTGTACAGGTGTTCTTATGGTCAAACCCGTAATACCCTTCAATAATATATCTTTCCCAGTATAGGTATCATTGGACACTGGCAGCACTCCCGCACGTAGCTACATCCATCTCTCAAGGACAACATGTTCTCAACCCTGCCCACATCCTTATGCAAGGCCACTGTGGACTTACTAGCAAAACCCGCATCCTGGGGTCTAATTCCAAGGGTTCCTCCTCACCTTGCCTTGAAGACCTAATGCAAGCCACCGGATGTGTCTCTGCAGTTAGGGTTCCCTGGGATTGTTCCTCCTTTCTCTGATCTTGCTGTTTATAAAAGCAATACTTTTGTATGTGACCAGTCTTGTTACAGTAGTAACAGGTATAATTCTTAAAGGTATTTTTATCATTTGGTGTAGGACTGGTACTGTGTGCTCGAGGAACTGAAACATTATTTGATGGTCTAGGTAAACTTTGAGCTCCAGCTGACTTACCTTTCCCTTCTGTTTGAGAGGGTGCCTCAGCCTTCATTTGTCCCTAAAAATTCTTGTCCCACTTACCTTTATGACCGTAGTATTTGGAATAAGGTTTCGAAAAAAACAGGGAAATTTTTTGAATGAGCATGACTGTTTTTACCTACCAATTCTTTATGAGCTAAGAATCTGTCACCCAGATCCATTGCTGCTGAAAGATTATCTGGGTTTCTGTCCTCCAAATATTCTCTAAGGTCAACAGGGATTACATTGTACAATTCCTCATGAACAATTAGGTCTACTAACTTCTCATAGTCCTTTTTCACTCCTTTTAAACAAGCCCACTTCTTAAACAGGAACAGTTTCCCATTCCCTAACTCAATTAAGGTCTGTCCCTCCTGAAATTTTTTACTTCTGAACTTTTGCCTATATTTCTCAGGTATCATTTGGTATGCAAGCAATACTACCTCCTTTACTTTCTCATAATCAGAAAATTCTCCTCCTTCCAGAGTTTCTACTCTCTGAAAACCTTTGCCTACAAGCTGTGTGCGAACTAGGGTAGCCCATTGCTGTTTGGGCCACCTTTGCTCCTTTGCAGTCTTCTCAAAAAAGGAAAAATATCTGTCTGGGTCATTCTCTGTAAACTTAGGGACAAAATGTGCAGCTTTAGTTAGGTTAAAGTACTGCTCAGGCTCTTGGTCTGAACCTCCTAACCCTTTACGTACTCTCTCCTGAGTTTCTAAGAATTTTGTCTTAGCTGCTATCAAAGTTATCTCAAGTCTCATCATCGCTTCCTTATCACCTGGAGGAGGTGATTCCTCCTGTTCACTGTTAACAGACATGTTTACTGATGAATTATTTACCTCTTCACTGAAGCCAGAAAATTCTAAAGACTCAGTTTCTGACATTATTTATCCTTAACTCCTGCACAGCATCAATGGACAAGGTCTTTACACAGGTACATAAAAAAAATAACAAGTTCAATGGAAAAATCTTCACATGCCACTCTACCATAACCACAACAAAATGTGTTACTCAACTTTAATCCTCACTCTGGAGAAAACAACCTGTTAACTAATATATGAACCTTCCACTGACACCACCAAGGAAAATTTTACAAGGTAAATTTTATCCTACCAAAACATGTGACTCATAACCCTATCTCATACATCTCAAAGAATGTTTTGAGTTATTTTAACAGTCAAATAACTCTCCCGGTTAAGGCCCCCATGTTATGTTATTTTCCCCTATTTATCATCAAGGTTCTACATGTACTAGCATAGGGTATTTACTTAAAAGGTCTTAGGGTAAAAGGAGGATATTTATAGGCTAAAATGATACTTACTCATGCTTAGCTGCTGCATCTGAAAACTTATTGGTCCTTTCACATTCCTCTCAAAGGTTATTTAAACCAACATTATAAAAATAGAGCTATATTAAGAGTATATATACAGTTAATGTACAGGTATCCACTCCTAAACATATAACCAGCCTCCCAAGCACATGGCTCAGCTGCCACATTTAACTCTCTTTTTCTCAACATTTCTTAACCCTCTAGTGTCTTGATACACTGAAGATCACAGAATATCATGGTAACATCGATCTACAACCCTCCATTACTTCTTGGACACTCATTCTGCCCAGAAACACAAGGTTAAGATCAGCTAAATACAATACCAGCTCACTGCATCAGCCATGTTCCAGGAGAGAGGAATTGTGGGAAAACAGGAGTCTCTCTCTAAGCTCCTCCCCCTCAAACATAAACACATCACTTTGCACCTCTCCACATGTACTCTCAATATATCTTATGTTATTGCCATGAGACATGCAACTATTAACTAGTACTTATAAAAATGTGCATTTATATTTTATATAACCTATTATATTGAGAAATCAGGTAATTCAGCTTCTTAAGTTTTAAGGATTACCAAAGCCTTTAAACCTCCCAAGCAGTACTTCTGATTAATTCAATATAATTAGGTATTCCTGTTATTTAATTATTACAATACATGCTGGGTTCCAATAGCCCTTATAAGTCCATAATACCCCATAACACACACCCTCTCCTACTCAGCTCCAACACACACTCCACCATCACTTCATTTAAGACCTTCTCATCACCCTGTCTTGTCTCTTGGCAGAGGCCCATCCACTGTAACTCAAACTCATTGTCACCCAAGGGACCACTGCATTATATTGTTACATTCTCAATATCCAATTCTTATATAAAACAACTATAAGGCTATTAAAATTCTGTCAGCATCAATAAATATAAAATTATACATTTTCTGAGTTGCTAAATGACAAGTAAATTACAGTAGAACCCCTGTATCCATGGGGGATACATTTCAAGGACCTGCCGTGGATACTGAAACCACAGATTGTAGGAAACTCTATATATAAAGTTCTGTACATACCTACTATAAAGTTTAATTGATAAATTACACACAATAAGTGAAGAATTATCACTTTTTCACTGATGGGAAGCACTTGACAACTTCTCTTAGATTTTGAACAACTTCAACCATCACTACTTTTGCACTTTGAGGCCATTATTAAGCAAAATTAAGGTTTATGATTGGGTCACAGCAAACAGCAGATAACTGAAACCATGGATACAAGGGTCCTACTGTATTACCTACATTATCCACTCCTGAAATTTCAGCAAATGAAATTATACTTACATTATAAATATAGGATACATCAAGTTACAAGGATGAATTTCAGTATTTGATGTCTGCCAGTGTCTTAAAGTGAGGTTAAAGTAGCCACTGTGAAGAATGCACTTTGCAGGAGGTTTGTAAGAAGCCATGATGTCCTGAAAGATAAATTTATGCATACAGTACAGGTTGACCATCACTAATCCGGCGTCATTGGGACCTGTAGGGTGTCGGATTAGTGATTTTGCCAGATTACAGAGTGGTTATGTTAGAATACACTTAACCCAACATCAATATTTATGGATCTGTGATTTCACCCACTTTACACCCTATATTTGGCCCATTCCATTGTTCCAGTCTACCAAACTCATAGCTATTTCACTAGTATTCTTTGTATTCTGTTGATTGAGTACAAGAAACTGCCTATGTACTTATTTCAACTAACCAATAGTGGTCAGAAATTGGTAATTTGGCCAATTTCACACAAATTTCAGGAGATGCCAATTTCAAAATAGGGTCCAGAATAAACAATGCAGACATTCCTGGCACTAAAATATTACTTTCCATTTTGAATTTTTATTTACACAAAAAATAGAAGATTTACTGGTATGCAGACTACTGCATTATTGTAATAATAGTATAAATAATGTCAACCCATTCGTGACTGCATATTAGACTGGCCAGTTGGACACGTATTAGACAGTGAAATCATTTGTTTACTCTTGAACATTGGCAAAAATCAAAGATTTCCACTGCTTTGAGCTCAATTTTAAGGTAATTTCCAGCATGAAACCAATCAAAGTTATATCTATTACTGTAATATATTTTCCATTCTATCAAATGTGACCAAAAAAGTGAGAATACAACCATACAAACCATTAGAAAATACACCGCAAAGTCGTTGTTTTACACCAAAAACACGGTTGCCATTTTTTCTCATTATGCACTGCGTGCTGCAGGATTTTTTTTTATATACTGTAGTGCACACTTACCACACAGACCTATTCTCTCATATGTAGGAGCAAATTCACTGGTCAAAGCTTAGCTGAGTGAGCTGAGCTCATGGTGACCGACAGTGGCTTCAAAGTCACCTGATCTTTTATGGACAATGTACGGTGCATGTGGTTTACAAAAGAAGCATTTCTTTTATTCGTTGGAACCATGGTTAGGGCTAAAAGTGAGAAGGTTATAACAATAAATGGAGAAAAAGAAATTGGAATGCCTTATGAAGGATGTAGTGCCACCAAACAATAGCAGCAGGTTGGTGTGGTGACCCCCGGAAATTTGAAATTATGCTAGCCGAAATTAGTGCCGGATTACTGTTGGAACCGGTTTACTGATTGCCGGATTAGTGATGGCCAATCTGTATAATATTTAAATGTGATGACCAAAAGTCTTGATATAAGCTATCAGATCTAAATGATTCTTAGTCAAGGAAAATTAGTGTACGTATCAGTTAATGGTTGTGGGTACTATCACACGTGTCCTGGTTTCTCTTAAATCAGGAAAATATTGCAGGAATGAGAACTATTAAGAAATACAGTGGACCCTCAGTTTTCGTTGAAAATTGTTTCCAGAATGCTGTTCAAGTGCTGTTACCGAACAAATTTGTTCCCATAAGGACAAATGTAAATTAGATTAGTAGTTTCAGACCCCAAAAATGCACTTACAAAAGCTCTTACAAAAATACACTTACATAATTGTTCGAATTTGGAGTTGAACGAAAACCGAGGGTCCACTGTACAAAGAAAAGTAAAGTGAATAACAAATAAAGGATGCAGGATTACCAAAACTATTATCCAGAGGCTGAGGAGGAGTTGTTGAGGTGGTTGGGACATGTAGAGAGGCTGGAACAAATAGAATGACTGAGGCTGAGGAATTGTTAGTGATGGACATTAAGCTGACAAATGAATGACTTCAGTGTATAAATCTGTAGTGAAGGAAAGGCGGGGTAGGAGTCGGCCTAGGAAAAATTGGAGGGAGGGGGTAAAGGAGGTTTTGTGTGCAAGGCGCTTGGACTTCCAGCAAGCATGCGTGAGCATGTTAAATGGAGCGAATGGAGACAAATGGTTTTTAGAACTTGACGTGCTGTAGGAGTGTAAGCAAGGTAACATTTATGAAGGGATTCAGGGGAACTGGCAGGCTGGACTTGAGTCCTGAGATGGGAAGTACAGTGCCGGCACTCTGAAGGAGAGGTGTTAATGTTGCAGTTTTATAACTGTGGTGCAAGTGTGCCTCTGGCAAGACAGTGATGGAGTGAATAATGATGAAAGTTTTTCTTTTTCCAGCCACCCTACCTTGGTGGGGGATGGCCGATGTATTAAAAAATAAAAATAAATAAAAAGTTTGCAAGATTTAACCATTTTTTTTTCAATGAACCAGCCGTTGGTAGATGGATCTATAATTTCCTAACAAGTAGAACACAAAGAGTAGTAGTCAACAAAGTAAAGTCTGAGGCAGCTACTGTGAAAAGCTCTGTTCCACAAGGCACAGTACTTACTCCCATCCTGTTCCTCATCCTCATATCGGACATAGACTGGGATATAAGCCACAGTGCCGTGTCTTCCTTTGCAGATGACATCCGAATCTGTATGACAGTGTCCACCGGTGAAGACACTGCAAGACTCCAAGCAAACATAAACCAAATCTTTAAATGGGCTACAGAAAACAATATGAAGTTCAATGATGAGAAATTTCAATTACTCAGATACGGAAAACGTGAGGAAATTAAAATCTCATCGGAGTACAAACTAATTCCAACCACACAATAGAGCAAAAAACTAATGCCAAAGACCTGGGAGTGATCATGTCAGAGGATCTCACCTCAAGGACCATAACACCGTAGCAATCGCATCTGCTAGAAAAATTACAGGATGGATAATGAGAACCTTCAAAACCAGGGATGCCAAGCCCATGTTGACACTTTACAGATCGCTTGTTCTATCTAGGCTGGAATATTGCTGCACACTAACTGCACCTTTCAAGCCGGGTGAAATTGCTGACCTTGAAAATGTGCAGAGAATTTTCACGGCATGCATAACTGCGATAAACCACCTCAATTACTGGGAGCGCTTGAAGTTCCTAAACCTGTACTCTCAAGAACGCAGGCGGGAGAGATACATTATTATATACACGTGGAAAATTCTCGAGGGATTAGTACCAAACTTGCACACGAGAATCACTCCCTACGAAAGCAAAAGACTCGGCAGGCGATGTAACATCCCCCCAATGAAAAGCAGGGGTGCCACTAGCACGTTGAGGGACAACACAATAAGTGTCAGGGGCCCAAGATTGTTCAACTGCCTCCCAGCATACATCAGGGGGATTACCAACAAACCCCTGGCTGGCTTCAAGCAGGCACTGGACAGGCACCTAAAGTCTTTATCTGACCAGCCAGGCTGTGGTTCGTACGTTGGACTGCGTGCGGCCAGCAGTAACAGCCTGGTTGATGAGGCTCTGGTCCAGCATGAGGCCTGGTCACAGACCGGACCGCAGGGGCGTTGACCCCTGGAATTTTCTTCAGGTAAACTCCAGGTATCTCACTGAGGCAGAGTGACCTAAAAAGAAAAACAAAAGTTTTTCTTAGTTAACTTAGTAATTTACACAGAAGAAGGGGTTACTAGCCCCTTGCTTCTGGCATTTTAGTCACCTCTTATGACACAGAAAGAAGAGAACATCAAAGCTGCAAAACACTGAAGTAACACGTTCCTATTTAATGATCCAATGACAAAATACTAGCAGCTCCCCAGATGGCTGTGTCTGCCAATCTACCACCAATTAATGTCAGGAAGCCTTTAGAATACTTATATTTCAAAGGAAATAGGGAGTAACCAGTATCCCACTCACATGACATATCAGGCAGCGACCATCACCATTAAATGGGATACATGCATACCCCTGCTGCTAGTTGGATAAAATATATCAGTATATACTATTTTTATAACATACGTACTTCAATACAGTGGTACTTGTAGTTACGAGCAGCTCCCAACTCAAACAATTATGTACGTAAATGTATTTTTGTATGTGCTTTTGCAAGTGTATTTTTGGGGGTCTGAAATTGATTAATCTAATTTTCATTATTTCTTATGGGAAAAAATTCCTTCGGTATCTGCACTGGAACGAATTAAGCTCGTAACTCGAGGTACCACTGTATACTATATATTTTATCAAAAATAACTAAAGAAAAAAGTAAATAAAAATAATTGTAAATACAGTATCTCCTTGATCAATCTTGATCGTAATATAAAAATACACATACAGAGGACCCACGCCTAACGAGCACCCCGGAAATCGTACAATTATGTAAGTATAATCGTACAATTATGTAAGTATAATACTGTACTTCCCATCTCCAGGACTCAAGTCCGGCCTGCCGGTTTCCCTGAATCCCTTCATAAACGTTACTTTGATCACACTCCAACAGCACGTCCAGTATTAAAAACCATTTGTCTCCATTCACTCCTATCAAATACGCTCACACATGCTTGCTGGAAGTCCAAGCTCCTCGCACACAAAACCTCCTTTACCCCCTCCCTCCAACCTTTCCTAGGCCGACCCCTACCCCGCCTTCCCTCCACTACAGATTTATACACTCTCGAAGTTATTCTGTCTCGTTCCATTCTCTCTACATGTCTGAACCACCTCAACAACCCCTCCTCAGCTCTCTGGATAATAGTTTTGGTAATCCCACACCTCCTCCTAATTTCCAAACTCCGAATTCTTTGCATTATATTCACACCACACATTGACCTCAGACATGACATTTCCACTGCCTCCAGCCTTCTCCTCGTTGCAACATTCATCACCCATGCTTCACATCTATATAAGAGTGTTGGTATAACTATACTCTCATACATTCCCTTCTTTACTTCCATGGACAAAGTTCTTTGTCTCCACAGACTCCGAAGTGCTCCACTCACCCTTTTCCCCTCATCAATTCTATGATTCACCTCAGCCTTCATAGACCCATCTGCTGACATGTCCACTCCCAAATATCTGAATACATTCACTTCCTCCATACTCTCTCCCTCCAATCTGATATCCAATCTTTCATCACCTAATCTTTTTGTTATCCTCATCACCTTACTCTTTCCTATATTCACTTTCAATTTTCTTCTTTTACACACCCTACCAAATTCATCCACCAACCTCTGCAACTTCTCTTCAGAATCTCCCAAAAGCACAGTGTCATCAGCAAAAAGCAACTGTGACAACTCCCACTTTGTATTTAATTATTTATCTTTTAACCCCACACCTCTTGCCAAGACCCTCGTATTCACTTCTCTTACAACCCCATCTATAAATATATTGAACAACCACGGTGACATCACACATCCTTGTCTAAGGCCCACTTTTACTGGGAAATAGTCCCCTTCTCTCCTACACACTCTAACTTGAGCCTCACTATCCTCATAAAAACTCTTCACTGCTTTCAGTAACCTTCCTCCTATTCCATACACCTGCAACATCTGCCACATTGCCCCCCTATCTACCCTATCATACGCCTTTTCCAAATCCATAAATGCCACAAAAACATCTTTACCCTTATCCAAATACTGTTCACCTATATGTTTCACTGTAAACACTTGGTCTGCACACCCCCTACCTTTCCTAAAGCCCCCTTGTTCATCTGCTATCCTGCTTTCTGTCTTACTCTTAATTCTTTCAATAATAACTCTACCATACACTTTACCAGGTACACTCAACAGACTTATTCCCCTATAATTTTTGCACTCTCTTTTGTCCCCTTTGCCTTTATACAAAGGAACAATACACGCTCTCTGCCAATCCCTAGGTACCTTACCCTCTTCCATAAATTTATTAAATAATAGCACTAACCACTCCAAAACTATATCCCCACCTGCTTTTAACATTTCTATCTTTATCCCATCAATCCCAGCTGCCTTACCCCCTTTCATTCTACCCACTGCCTCACGAACTTCCCCCACACTCACAACTGGCTCTTCCACACTCCTACGAGATGTTATTCCACGAAATCACAGCTTCCCTGTCTTCATCAACATTTAACAACTCATCGAAATATTCCCTCCATCTTCCCGATACCTCTAACTCTCCATTTAATAACTCTCCTCTCCTATTTTTAACTGTCAAATGCATTTGTTCCCTAGGCTTCCTCAACTTATTAATCTCACTCCAAAACTTTTTCTTATTTTCAACAAAATTTGTTGATAACATCTCACCCACTCTCTCATTTGCTCTCTTTTACATTGCTTCACCACTCTCTTAACCTCTTTTTCTCTCATATACTCTTCCCTCCTTGCATAACTTCTACTTTGTAAAAACCTCTCATATGCTAACTTTTTCCCTTACTACTCTCTTTACATCATCATTCCACCAATCGCTCTTCTTCCCTCCGCACCCACTCGCCTGTAACCACAAACTTCTGCTGAACACTCTAACACTACATTTTTAAATCTACCCCATACATTTTCGACCCCATTGCCTACACTCTCACTAGTCCATCTATCCTCTAATAGTTGTTTATATCTTACCCTAACAGCCTCCT
>WNWK01026381.1:0-27442 GCA_009830355.1 Cherax destructor | reverse complement strand
ACCAACAGAAGCCAATACGTGTACACAAATGGAGCAACTCTTCC
Organism: Cherax destructor; assembly: GCA_009830355.1. Lineage (NCBI taxonomy): Eukaryota > Metazoa > Arthropoda > Malacostraca > Decapoda > Parastacidae > Cherax > Cherax destructor. The sequence goes on along the minus strand of WNWK01026381.1, from coordinate 27,398 downwards.
ACACAACCAATTACAGTCGGAGTCCCTCAAGGGAAGTGTCCTGGGGCCACTCCTATTCCTCATTTACATAAATGACCTACCGAATGCATCACAACTACTCAAACCCATTTTATTTGCAGATGACACAACATATGTCTTCTCTCACCCAAATCCAGTTATACTGGCCAACACTGTTAATGCCGGAATTACAGAAAATATCAACATGGATGACGACTAACAAGCTTACTCTCAATACTGACAAGACCTACTTCATACAGTTTGGAAGCAAAGTCACAAATGTTCCACTTAACATAACACTTAATGGTACACCCATCACAAGACTCACAGAGGGAAAATTCCTAGGAATCCACCTTGACAGTAGCCTTAAATTCCAAACACATATACAACAAATTTCAAGAAAATCTCGAAGACAGTAGGCATATTATCAAAGATACGCTATTATGTACCTCAATCAGCTCTCCTTGCACTATATCATTCCTTATCTACCCGTATCTCACCTATGGAATCTGTGCATTAGGATCAACAACGTTAAATCACCTTAGACCACTCATAACACAACAAAAGGCCGCAGTCAGAATGATAACAAATTCCCACTCTAGACAGCATACTCCACCAATATTCAAAAGTCTCAAACTACTCACCGTAAAGAACATTCATACTTACTCTTGTGCCTACTACATATATAAAACTTTACACTCTAATATAAACCCTCTGCTCAAAACTCTCCTCACCAACTTTAATAGGACCCATGACCACAACACATGACACAGATCACTTTTTGATATACCCCGTGTTCATATCAACCTATGTAAAAATTCTATGCACATAAAGGGCCCCAGAATCTGGAATTCATTACCAGTAAATATTAAGATAATCTTGTCTGAAAATCAATTTAAGACTCAACTCAAAACCACCTACTCACCCAAACCTAAATGATCATACTATAAACTACTTTGAAAAATGCTCATTGTTACTTTCCTATACGATAATCTCAATTTTTAATAATATGTTACTATTATGTTACCCCTACTCATATTATAAGTTAATGTCAAAAATGCTCAATGTTATTTTCCTTAAGATAATCTCAATTCCATATTATCATTCAAGAATCTTAACACCTGTAACAATCTAAGATCTAATATCATTATATACTAATTTAAACAGTAAAATTTCATCATATTGTAATTTTGAAAATAATTTTAACTAGAATAAACTCAATAAATTTCTCTAATATTAAGTACATAGTTTTTAAGGACTAGAATAAGCTGCCCCTAATGCCATGGCATGTCAGTGGCTCTCCTTGCACTCAATTTACATTGTAACTTCCGATACCCATGTAACCTGCAATGAAATAAAATTTGTTTGTTTGTTTGTTTGTTTGATTGCTATAAATAATCTGGCATCTGTTCTCCCATCCAATATTTGGTCATCGCTCTATGTGGATGACTTTGCTATACTTGTGCAGGTGCTGACTGTCACCTCATTGCAGTTTCCTCCAGCATGCCATCAACTGGGTTTCTGATTGGGCCACCACTCACGGGTTTAAATTTTCTAGTGGCAAAACTCATCAAATTACGTTTACTAGACGTTCAGTGGTCTCTCATCATCCATTGTACCTATACGGCTCACGTATCCCAGAACGGGATACAGTCAGGTTTCTCGGTTTCCTGTTCGACCGTCGATTGTCCTGGAAACCTCACGTTCCCCTCTCTGAAGGCAACTTGACACCCAGGCTGAACCTTCTTAAAACCCTCGCACATCTTTCATGGGGCTGATTGTAGAACTCTCCCGCCTACATTCAGCCCTAATTTTGTCGAAACTCGATTATGGTGACCAGATATATTGGCGGCCTCTCCTGCTACTCTTTCCATCCTTAATCCCATCCATCACCAAGGATTACGCTTATGCCTTGGTGCATTTCTTTCTTTCCCGGTTGAGAGCCTCTATGTACAAGCGAACATTCCATCCTTATCCGATCGTCGTGATGCACATTGCATTCGCTATTTTGTTCGCTCTCATGACCTCCGCAATCCTTCCATGTATAGGATTGTTACAGATGTCAGTAGGCGCTCTTTATTTGTTCGTCGCCCCTGCTTACTTCGTCCCTTTTCTCTTCGTCTACATTCCTCCTGTCTTCCCTTCAGCTCCCACCTCTATATGTTCATGTGACATCTCCCTTTCCCCTGCCCCCTTGGGAAGTTCCTGCTGTCCGTGTCTGTTCTATTCCTCCACCTTGCGCGAAAGCCCAACTACCTACGGTGGCTTCTCGCTCTTTCCGTTCTCATTCCCATGCCATCACAGTATACACCGATGGTTCAAAGTCATCTGACGGCATTGCATTCGCAGCAGTGTTTCCAGACAGCGTCGTACGAGGGCATCTATTACCCTCGGCTAGCATATTTACGGCTGAATTGTATGCCATTCATGTGGCACTTATCCGTAATGCATCTATGCCTGTGTCACCATTTGTGGTCGTTTCAGACTCCCTTAGTGCGTTACAGGCTATCCGTAAAATTGATACACCTCACCCCCTAGTTCTTCGTATCCACCTTTGGTTACGCCGTATCTTTAGCAAGCATAAAGATATTGTCTTTTGTTGGGTCCCTGGTCATGTTGACGTACAGGGCAATGAACAGGCAGACACTGCTGCGCGGTCAGCAGTACATGACCTTCCAGTTTCATATAGAGGTGTTCCTTTCACGGACTATTTTGCGGTCATTGCTACCCACCTTCGCACCCGTTGGCAACAACGCTGGTCTGACCTGCTGAATAACAAACTTCATTTTATTAAACCGGTTATAGGTTTCTGGCCTTCTTCTTGTCACCAATGTCGAGGTTGGGAGACTACACTCTCCCGTCTTCGCATCGGCCACACTCGTCTTACTCACGGGTATCTCATGGAGAGGCTTCCTGCCCCTCTGTGTGAGCATTGTCAGGTTACAGTGTCTGTTCGACATATTCTGTTGGACTGCCCACTCTATCAACGAGCACGCAGAATTTACCTCCAACGGCGTCTTCGCTCTGCGGCCCTTTCTTTACTTTCCCTTCTTGCAGATGGACCCTCCTTTAATCCTGACTCTCTCGTTGACTTTTTGACAGAAACTGACTTACTCCACAAACTCTGAAGATTATACCGCTAGCACCTCCCTCAGTCCCTTCTACCTTGTTCTCTTGCTACCCTCTATCCCTGCACTATCCACCATGCTGCTGCACTCCATACCCTACTAATCATCCATCTCCCTCTTACAACCCATTCTCCCTGCATCCTGCAATAACCTGCAGCGCTGTATAACCCCTGGGGTTTAGCGCTTCTGTTTGATAATAATAATAATAATAATAGCATTTATATGGATTTATAAATGGAAAAAAAGGGTGTTCCTCTTTATGTCAGTAGCCTGGAACCTAATCTGTCGTATAAGTGGGGCTTTACTGTACTTATGTGTATTCCTATGTTTGAAAGTGCTAAAACATCTGTAAACACTGATGTCATAAGAAACAAGTGTACTTAGTGTTAAACATTTTAAGAAATTAAAAAACAGAAAAACCAGCATATCATGGCATCAATAAATTGTAAAACTACATTCTTAAACCTACCCCATACATCTTCAACCCCGTTACATTCTTAAACCTACCCCATACATCTTCAACCACGTTACATTCTTAAACCTACCTCATATACTCACTAGCCCATCATTGAAGGACAGATAGGCTAGTGTGAGTATAGGCAATGGGGTAGATGTATGGGGTAAGTCTAAGAATAGTGTGTTCAGCAGAAGTTTGTGGTTATAGGAAAGTGGGTGCGGGAGGGAAGAAGAGCGATTGGTGGAATGATGTAAAGAGAGTAGTAAGGGGGAAAAAGTTAGCATATGAGAGGTTTTTACAAAGTAGAAGTGATACAAGGAGGAAAGAGTATATGGAGAGAAAAAGAGAGGTTAAGAGAGTGGTGAAGCAATATAAAAAGAGAGCAAATGAGAGAGTGGGTGAGATGTTATCAACAAATTTTGTTGAAAATAAGAAAAAGTTTTGGAGTGAGATTTATAAGTTGAGGAAGCCTAGGGAACGAATGGATTTGACAGTTAAAAATAGGAGAGGAGAGTTATTAAATGGAGAGTTAGAGGTATCGGAAAGATGGAGGGAATATTTTGAGGAATTGTTAACCCTTAAACAGTCCAAACGTATATATACGTTAGTACTGCTACTGCCCCAAACGTATATATACGTTTTATTTTTCCTGCCTCCAAATTTGGCACAATTGGCCTGAGATGCCTGGTCAGCATAAAATGGGTCTTAACACTTGGTGTGCACCATATTAAAAAAATCTGGGACCACTCAGTACCTTGTGGGAGCACCAGTTAAATTGAGCACCAGCTAGAGCAAACAGCGAGGCAAACACCATAGATTCACTGATGTCTTGTCATATTAACACTCTTCTTTTAAGTGGAAAGTGATGTCGGCAGGCTGCCTGCCTGGCCACCTAGCTGGCCAGCAGCTGGTTGGCCACCTGGCTGGTCAGCTGGGTACCTGATTGGCTGTCTATCTCTGTCTGCCTGTCTGTATCTATCTGTCTCTTTGTCTCTATCTATCTCTATTTCACAGAAACACATACGTAAATACAATTATACATAGTGTAAATTACCTAGGATAACTAAAAAAATCAAGACAAAGTGATATAATGTGCTTGTGATCTGCGTAATACCAGATGGTTTATGAGCTACTCTGAGACAAGCAGACAGAAAGGAGACGACACAGGCAGACAGAAGGACAGACACAGACAGACAGATACAGACAGACAGACAGGTTTGCGTAACAAATAAAGGGAAGCAGTGTAAGCTCGTCAAATGTCATCACTGTAATTACTGGACTGATAAGGAAAGATAAGACTACCCTCCCCCCTTCATCAAATGTCACCAGTCATTAGTGGAGATCAGATGAGATAAGGCAGCGACACAATTCTTATTATTATTCACTATAATTATTATTATTATCATCATCATCATCATCATCAGAGTACAATTTCATTACCTAATATTAGTGTCAAAACAAAGATTGGCTATGAAATCACAAGAACTACTATAAATTGTAATTATCAGAACATAAAAATTATATAAAATAATAAAAAAAAGAGAAAAAAAGGTATATCGGCAACAATTCTGCAAGGGGCAGGATTCCTGTTGCTGTCAGGTGAGCATCCAGTGCCAACTTCTCCGCCTCATATCTCGGTAACTACTGACCCTAAAAAAAAATTTTTATCCTATAACACTTAAAAAAAATTTGCTCTTTGTTTCTATATAATTTTTTTTTTTTTTTTTTTCAAAATATTCGGGGCAGTAGCAGTACTAACGTATATATACGTTTGAACCGTTTATGGGTTAAATGTTGATGAACATAGGGAAGCTGTGATTTCGTGTATAGGGCAAGGAGGAATAACATCTTGTAGGAGTGAAGAAGAGGCAGTTTTAAGTGTGGGGGAAGTTCGTGGGGCAGTGGGTAAAATGAAATTGGTAAGGCAGCTGGGATTGATGTGATAAAGATAGAAATGTTAAAAGCAGGTGGGGATATAGTTTTGGAGTGTTTGGTGCTATTATTTAATAAATGTATGGAAGAGGGTATGGTACCTAGGGATTGGCAGAAAATGTGCATAGTTCCTTTGTATAAAGGCAAAGGGGACAAAAGAGAGTGCAAAAATTATAGGGGAATAAGTCTGTTGAGTATACCTGGTAAAGTGTATAATAGTTATTATTGAAAGAATTAAGAGCAAGACAGAGAGTAGGATAGCAGATGAACAAGGAGGTTTTAGGAAAGGTAGGGGGTGTGTAAACCAAGTGTTTACAGTGAAACATAGCTGAACAGTATTTGGATAAGGGTAATGAGGTTTTTGTGGCATTTATGGATTTGGAAAAGGCGTATGACAGGGTGGATAGGGAGGCAATGTGGCAGGTGTATGGAATAGAAGGTAGGTTACTGAAAGCAGTGAAGAGTTTATACGAGGATAGTGAGGCTCAGGTTAGAGTTTGTAGGAGAGAGGGAGATTATTTCCCAGTAAAAGTAGGCCTTAGACAAGGATGGCTGTTCAATATATTTATAGATGGGGTTGTAAGAGAAGGACTAAATGCACAGGTGTTGGCAAGAGGTGTGGGGTTAAAAGATAAAGAATCTAACACAAAGTGGGAGTTGTCACAGCTGCTTTTTGCTGATGACACTCTGCTTTTGGGAGATTCTGAAGAGAAGTTGCAAAGGTTGGTGGATGAGTTTGATAGGGTATGTAAAAGAAGGAAATTGCAAGTGAATATAGGAAAGAGTAAGGTGATGAGGATAACAAAAAGATTAGGTGATGAAAGATTGGATATCAGATTGGAGGGAGAGAGTATGGAGGAGGTGAATGTATTCAGATATTTAGGAGTGGACGTGTCAGCAGATGGGTCTATGAAGGATGAGGTGAATCATAGAATTGATGAGGGTAAAAGGGTAAGTGGTGCACTTAGGAGTCTGTGGAGACAAAGAACTTTGTCCGTGGAAGCAAAGAGGGGAATGTATGAGAGTATAATTATACCAACACTCTTATATGGGTGGTGAATGTTGCAACAAGGATAAGGCTGGAGGCAATGGAGATGTCATGTCTGAGATCAATGTGTGGTGTGAATATAATGCAGCGAATTCATAGTGTGGAAATTAGGAGGAGGTGCGGGATGAGGTGGTTTGGACATGTAGAGAGGATGGAACAAAGTAGAATGACTTCGAGAGTGTATAAATCTGTAGTGGAGGGAAGGCAGGGTAGGGGTCGACCTAGGAAAGGTTGGAGGGAGGGGGTAAAGGAGGTTTTGTGTGCGAGGGGCTTGGACTTCCAGCATGCATGCATGAGCGTATTTGATAGGAGTGAATGGAGACAAATGGTTTTTAATACTTGTCGTGCTGTTGGAGTGGAAGCAAAGTAATATTTATGAAGGGATTCAGAGAAACCGGCAGGCCGGACTTGAGTCCTGAAGGAGGGATGTTAAATGTTGCACTTTATAACTGTAGTGTAAGCATGCCTATGGCAAGACAGTGATGGAGTGAATGATGATGAAAGTTTTTCTTCTTCTGGCCACCCTGCTTTGGTGGGAAACGGCTGATGTGTTAATAAAATAAATTATCACTTGTTCACTTACACCACTGTTGTTGATGAGAGATCATTTTTTCACAAACTTCAACACATCATACAATCAGAAGTGTGTATCAGATTCGACTTATTTTAGTCTTTTTCAAATAAAAGTACACTTTCATTCTCTAAGAATTTTTTTTGTTTTTGTTTTTTTGCAAAAATGTTTTCCCTTAATACAGGAATTTTTATTTTGGTGCATACAACAGTTTAATGGCTAATCTCTAATCTAAATTTCAAATTATGTTCAATTTTTATGTACTATCACTGAATTTCTTATTGTGTGTATTTCAGGTAGAATCGGCTGGACACTTTTGGGTTGTTTCCAATGAGAATGATGCAGTTTCAAATCTGAATTATGTTCAGTCCAAAATACAAAGTGCCACAAGAAATAAACAACGGCATATCTTACAAAAGAAGGACATTATTCTGGGCTGTGTGTGTCTTGCCCCTTACAAGGACTGTGATAATTATCTGTTGTATTACAGAGCTCGCATAGAAGAGATATATGATGGTCCAGATGACAGTATGAATGTCCTGGTAGGTTTGATTTTAAATTTTAATTGTGTACATATTAGCAAAATATTATTGATTGTTTTATAAGTATTAACACCTTAACTGTCCAAACGTAGATCTATGTTCTTCTTGCCCAGCACTGAATATTTAGAAAAAAAAATCTTTTTTTTTAAATTAACAGGACATATTTTTACATAAAGTAATGTAAAAAAAAAATTTTTGAGTCAGTACTTACGGAGATATAAGGCCGCAAAGTCGGAGCTTGTCGCTCACCTGATGGCAACATGAAGCGCTACCGCTTGCAGAAGTGTTGCCAATATACAGGTCTCCCTCAACATTCGCGAGGGTTAGGGGATCAAGAGCCTCGCGAATGTTGAAAAATCGCGAATGTTTGGTGCCCCAATATATTGTAGGGAAATATAATACAATACTGCTTCCTTAACCTATTGAACCATGAACAATCATAAAACACATATAAACATCATAAAATAATGTACTATATACATGTTATTTTGACATGAGCTGGCTGTGGAGGGAGGCCTGTAATAGTATAATTATACAATATGTATTTTATAGTGTTGTGAAGTGTCATGGGGAATCAAGCGTTACTGACACACTGCTTCTTCTCCCTCTGCTGTAGCTCTGCCCACTTTGTAATGATGCCAAATGTTGAATTAAATATGTATACATTAGAAAAAAAAATGAAACTCCAACTTGATAACTTTATTTTAATTTGCATAACTCATATATTACAGAAAACAATAAAAAAGTAAAATACACATACAACGAGTTAAGCTTACAGAAAAATACATTAAATTCACCATCTAACATTGTTACGAAGTGGGAGGAGCTATTGGATGGAGGGAGAGGCGAGCAGTGTCTGGCGAGTCGTCATAGGTGGTGGATGTTAGCCTTAGCGCTAATAAAATGTTGTGTAATTACACTAATATTAGTAATAAAGGTTATCTATCTATTACATTTATTCCAAATTGATATCAGAAACATGATAAATACCCTAGAACTGTAATAAAGATGTTGAAATGAATAATATATGCCATATTATATGAGTGGGGTAAGAGAGCAGGCAGACCGCCACTATAAGAGATGTTTACATCAGATTAAACATGCCTAAATCACTCTTGTCATAAGAACAAATGCAAAAATAGCATTTATTGTTTTTAAGAATAATAATAATTTATAATAATTGATCTGGAGCACTTTAAATGTTATCAGTACAGTGGTACCCCGACTTACGATGGTCCCCAAACACACCCTTTTATGTAAGTTTATTTTTTTAAATGCTTTTGTAAGTGTAATTTTGGGGGTCTAAAAGGACTAGTCTATTTTACATCATTTCTTATGGAGATAAATTCGTTTGGTAATGGCACTTGAACAGCATTCTGGAATGAAAAAATATCGTAAGTCGGGGTACCACTGTATTTGGTAGCTGACATTTAGAGCACTCCACAGCAATTATTATTATTTATTATTATTATATCCCTACAATATATTGTAGGGAAATAATAATATTAATAATAATGCCTGGGATTGGATTGCGTGATAATTCTTACTGCGGATTTTTGTTTAGTTAATATTGGTTTTAGGTGAGTTGTTGCTGTTGATCCCCAAGCACATATGGCATAGGTGAGGTAGGGATAGATGAGTGAATAGTATAGTGTGAGTAGGGCTGATTGTGGTACATAGTAACGTGTCTTGGAGAGGATCCCAACCGTTTTGGATACTTTTTTTGCTATGTGGTTGATATGGGTGCTGAAATTCAGGTTGCTCTCCAGATGTAGGCCCAGGAATTTACCCTCATTGTGTTTAGCAATAGGAGTGTTGTCAATCATTATGTTCAGTTGTGCAACTCCTGTTCTGTTCCCAAACATAATGTAAAAGGTTTTGTCAGTGTTAAGTGTAAGTTTGTTGGCTGTCATCCAGGTTGATATTTTTAGTAGCTCTTCATTAACAATGGTGTTGAGTGAGGCAAGATTTGGGTGGGAGATGACAAAAGTCGTATCATCAGCAAAGAGAATAAGTTTCAGGTGTTGGGATACGTTGGGAAGATCATTGATGTATAGGAGGAAGAGCAGGGGACCAAGGACACTTCCCTGTGGTACTCCAATATCAAGTGGTAGTGTAGATGAAGTTGTGTCTTTAATGGTGACATATTGTTACCTGTTTGTAAGATAAGATTTGAAATACATAAGAGCATGGCCTCTTATACCGTAATGGTAAAGTTTTTGGAGTAGGATGCCGTGGTCTACTGTATCAAAAGCTTTCCTTAGGTCAATAAAGAGTCCTAGTGGATATTCCTTGTTTTCAAGTGCTGTGTAAAGTAGGTCCAGCATTTTTACAATTGCATCGTTTGTGCTTTTGTTTTTTCTAAAGCCAAATTGGCAGGGGTTGAGTATGTTTTGTACTGTAATAAACGAATATAGTCTCTTGTACACTAGTTTCTCAAAAATTTTAGATAGTAATGGTAAGTTCGAGATTGGCCTGTAGTTATTTACATCTGTGGGGTCACCACCTTTGTGAATTGGTGTAACCCTTGCTGTCTTGAGGGGTGCCAGGAAATTGCTAGTTTCTAGTGAATTGGTAAAAAGTAGTGAAATAGCAGGCGAAAGGACATGAGCCGCTTTCTTGTCTCTCTCTCTGTCTCAGAGAGCGGCTCAAGAACCAACAGGTATTACATAACGATGCAGACTCGTTACGTCTGATTCCTGAACAAGTGAAAATGCATATTACTTGCCAGTCATGCTTATTATGCCTTAGATCTACAAGCACAGTCAGTCACTTCATATGGATTTTTTAGGTTATCCTAGGTAATTTACACTATGTAAAATTATTTTTGTGTATTTGTGAGATAGAGACAGTGATTGACAAAGACAGGCAGAGATAGAGACAGCCAAAGTCAATCAGCCACCCACCCACTCAGCCAGCCACCGGCCAACCAGCCTGCCAAGCACGTATTACACATGTTCCAAAATTATTCTTTTTACTTAGGGCATAGGTTAGAGGACATTCTGGCAGGATGACACTACCAGTGGTATCAAAATTGAAAGGATGTTGCACAAATGTTGCACATGGGTTATCAAGGTTTTTTTATATTTCCTCGACCACTTGTGGCTACATCCATCTCAAAGCCACTAAACTCGGAGTCAACATCACTTTCCTTTTAAAAGGGAAGTGTTAATACTACATGATATTAGTGAATCCCTGGTGTCTGCCACACTCTTTGTTCTAGCTGGTGATCAATCAATCAATCAATCAACTTTATTTCTGATAATATTACAAAGTGGGGTTTACATATTATGTTAGACATTTTATGAAGCAAGTACAGTAGACCGTCATTTAGCGCGAGATTATGTTGCACGTAATGGGTATTGCACAATTGAAGAATTGTGGCAAATTATTATCTAACACGACCTAAAAAAGATATTACACGGTCGCGGGAGGGGAAAAAATTTTGAGTGCGCGGTCGTCCACGGTGGGTTAAACAATTGAGTCAGTGGGGGAGTCCTACTGGTATCCCCCACCACTCTCACCCAACCACGCATCCCTCCCAGCATTCAGTTTGGTTCATACGCGTGCAGGACGACAATAATCGGGAAGCTCGCTGTGTTTATTTACATACATTTTCTCATTTTCATTGCATTTTCATAAATCTACCAAGCAATCATGGCACCCAGTAAGCATACAAGTGTTCCAGCAAGTGACAAGAAAAGGTTTAAGCGTTCAAGTCTAGGAATTGCAAAGTTTGAGTGACTGACTTACTTACTGAATGACTTGACTGACTTACTGACTGACTTGACTGACTTACTGACTGACTGACTTGACTGACTTATTGACTGACTTACTGAATGACTTGACTGACTTACTGAATGACTTGACTGACTTACTGAATGACTTGATTGACTGACTTGACTGACTGACTGACTGACTTGAACTGACTGACTGACTTGACTGACTTACTGACTGACTTGACTGACTTACTGACTGACTTACTGACTGACTTACTGACTGACTTGATTGACTTACTGACTTACTTGACTGACTTACTGAATGACTTAAAGTTAGACACTCAGTACAACCATCGACTTCAGTTCCAGAACCTCTACCATCCACCTCAGCCCAGTAGGGCCACAGCATAACTCTCCACTCTCTTCACAATCATCCACAAACACCAGCACCCACAATTTAACCCTTTGACTGTTTCGGTCGTATATATACGTCTTACGAGCCACTGTTTCGGATGTATTAATACGCATAAATTCTAGCGGCCTCAAATCAAGTGGGAGAAAGCTGGTACGCCCACATGTGAGAGAATGGGTCTGTGTGGTCAGTGTGCGCAGTATAAAAAAAATCGGGCAGCCAGTGGTGCATTGTGGGAAAGCCATTTCAGTAGTCCATGTTCAGCATGCCTAGTGGTAAGAAATACCTGACTCCCGACGAATCTGGGACTCTTCTCTTCCCCAGTGATAGCTCTAACACAGATGGAAGTGTCTCTGAAGATGAATTTCATGGTTTTGAGGAGTTTGTGACCGAAAGCAATGCCCAGGATACCAGAAGGAAGGAAGGAAGGAAGAAAGAAAGTAAGGAAGGAAGGAAGAGATGAGAGGAAGGAAGGAAGGAAAGAAGAGATGAGAGGAAGGAAGGAAGGAAAGAAGAGATGAGAGGAAGGAAGGAAGGAAAGAAGAGATGAGAGGAAGGAAGGAAGGAAAGAAGAGATGAGAGGAAGGAAGGAAGGAAAGAAGAGATGAGAGGAAGGAAGGAAGGAAAGAAGAGATGAGAGGAAGGAAAGAAGAATGAAGGAAGGAGGAAAGGAAGGAAGGAAGAAAGAAAGAAAGTAAGGAGAGATGATAGGAAGGAAGGAACAAAAGAAGTAAGAAAGGAAGGAAGAAAAAAGGAAGGAATGAAGGAAGAAAGGAAGGCAGGACGGAAGGAAGAGATGAGAGGAGGGAAGGAAGAGATGATAGGAAGGAAGGAAGAGATGAGAAGTACACAAATACAATTATACATAGTGTAAATTTCCTAGGATAACCCAAAAAATCCAGACAAAGTGCTTGTAGAGATAATGTGTAAACATGACTGGCAAATACGTATTTACACTTGCTCAGGAACCAGACGTGTTGGTTCAGGAGTGGATCTCTCTGAGACGGGAGAGCGAGATGCTAGACAGATAGACAGAGAGCTTGACAGACAGGCAGATAGACAGAGAGCTTGGCAGATAGAGAGCTTGACAGACAGACATAGACAGAGAGCTTGACAGACAGGCAGAGAGCTTGACAGACAGGCAGAGAGCTTGACAGACAGGCAGAGAGCTTGACAGACAGACAGAGAGCTTGACACAGACAGAGAGCTTGACAGACAGATACAGAGAGCTTGACAGACAGATACAGAGAGCTTTACAGACAGATACAGAGAGCTTTACAGACAGATACAGAGAGCTTTACAGACAGATACAGAGAGCTTTACAGACAGATACAGAGAGCTTTACAGACAGATACAGAGAGCTTTACAGACACAGACAGAGAGCTTGACAGACAGATATGTATGTGTAACAGTGAAAACAGAGGGGAATGCTCATCAAATGGACTGACTTGTCTTACATCGTGCTTCAAGGGAACTTATTATTCTTATTCTTATTATTATTCCTATTATTATTATTATTATTATTATTATTGTTATTATATGCTCCCACGTATTCAAAACATTGCTGGGGCCTATAAATACTTTGAATATATTCCTAGACAATAGTAAATGACCAAGGCAGGTGTAAATGTCCACCTGTCAGTGTTTGTGACAATTTGAGTACAATTTCAGTACCTAACATTAGTCTTAGAACAAAGAACTACTATAAATGTAATTATCAGAACATAAAAATTATATAAAATAATATAAAAACAAGAAAAAAGGTATATCGACAACACTTCTGCAAGCGGCAGGACTCGATGTTGCCGTCAGGTGAGCATTCAGTGCCAACTTCTCGACCTCATATATCGGTAAGTACTGACCCTAAAAATGTTTTTTTTTATCCTGTAACATTTAGAAAAATGTGCTCTTTATTTCTATAAAAAAAATTTTTTTTTTTTTTTTTTTTTTCTCAAAATATTCGGGGCACTGGCGTAGTAAACGTATACGGGTTAAGTAAGTTTATTCAGGTATACACAAATCCAGTTATACATAGATTATCATACATAGCAGCATATGTGTAGAAAACCTAGGATAACCCAAAAAATACACACACAACCCGCACATAAACCTACTGATGTCTTTCTTAATCTTATCTGCCTTTGTGTGGACTCTAATTCCTTTTCTTTTCAAGGTAAATATTATTCTCAAACCTTTGGTGTTGCCATGGGCTCTCCTCTATCTCCTGTTCTTGCTAATCTTTACATGGAATACTTCCCACTATTGATGTACGTCCTTCACTCTGGCTCCGCTATGTAGATGACATCTTTGCTCTTTGGCCTCATGACTCAAGTCTCTTCCAACCATTTCTTGATGCTCTTAATCTTGCCCTTTCCATTAAGTTTAAAGCTGATTGGGAATCTAATTCTTTGCTTCCTTTCCTTGATGTTCATGTCCACCGCTCAGTTACAGGTTTTGCCTTTTCCGTGTACCACAAGCCTATGCACAGTGGCATGTACATTCACTACTTTTCTTATCATGCCTCCTCTGTCAAGAAAAGTGTTCTTATCTCCCTCTTTTTCCGTGCTCTCGCATTTGTGATCCTCAGTTCCTTGAAGCAGAAATTTCCACTCTTCATAATTCATTTTCCCGCCTTGGCTACCCTTCCCATTTCGTTGATTCTTCTTTCTCGTGCCAAACGGACTTTCTTCTCCTAAACCCTCTACTCCTGGGAACTCTCCTGTCCTCTGCCTTCCCTACATCTCTGGTCTCTTTAATCTCAACAACTCTCTCCGTTCCTTAGACATCAAACTTACCTTTCGCCAGACTAACACTCTTCGCACTAATCTAGTTCATACCTCCCCTCCCTCTATAGATTCTCCTGGTGTCTACTCTATTTCTTGCTCCTCCTGTCCTCTTCAGTACTTTGGAGAAACTGGCCGATCTCTTTCTGACAGACTTAGGGAGCACAAAAATAGTGCTAAAACTGTCTACCCTACGTCCAACTTTCACAGTCGCCGTCTGGTTGAATCCTCCCTTATACACAACTTTTCCTGTATGAATCTTAGCCCTGGCTTTGTCTCTGTAGATGCTTTCCTCTCCCATTACATTGTTAAATGCTCCAAACTTCAGAACACCCGTGACTTAACCTGATTCCTTCCCCTTCTATCTCTTTCCCCTTCTTTTTCTCCTTTCTCCTCTGTGTTTTCTTTCTTTTCTTTTGCCTTGTATTTGTCCTTCTTTATTTTATTTTATTTTAATTTTTTCCCCTCTATGTTGTTGTCCTTACCCTATGCGGGCCGACAGCTTCATTGCAGTGCTCGTTTCCTAGAATATGACTGACTCCACTACTACTACTACTACTACCACTCCCACTACTACCTCCATTATTACCCCTCCACCACTTTCTTGTGCCCTCCCCTGTCTGCCTGCCTATAAATACCCCTTTTTCCTGTCCTGTGTGTTAGTGTGACTTTGTAAATGGTCCAAGTCGGACCGAAACGTCGTCGTAAGCTCCTCTCTTTTTTATGTGTTGGTTGTATGTGTATTGTTCCAGTCACGGTATTGTGCCTTTTTTTGTTATTTATGAACCCAAAAAAGTCAGACAGTGACTTATTTCCATTGCTACACTGTTAATGCTACACTTTATCACTGGCTGGTGCTATAGCCTTTATCAACTTGTGAAGCTTCTTTGGACCCATAGTGACTTATTTCAGTGACAATCACTAAACCAGCAATAAACACAATAAATTTATTGGGAAATGTTTGAAAGAGCATGCTGGTTATTGTTCACTCAAGTGTAAAGAACACTAGACTGGCGTCCTGAGCGGCGAGGCGCGCAAGCGCAGGCAGGCGGACAGGTCTAGTATAGACCGTTACACAAGAAAAATATTGACCGTAAAAAGCAACCTTTACACGAAAAAATCGTTATTCGGACAGACCGTTACTCGGGGTTTTACTGTATTCACTTTTATTTTTGTATGATCTGTTGGTCTAAAAAAAACTTGTTTGGCTTTTTGGGGACACTCAGGAACGTAACCCTATTTTTCCCATAAGTTCTTTTAATTATCTAACACGATGTTTTCAGGAACGTAACTACCGTGCTAAATGACTGTCTACTGTATTACAAGAAGGCCAATACTATGCCTAGGTATGCCTAGGCATTTCAGGCAGTCTTATACTAGATCTTACTCTATTGTGACACAATGATTATAATAGTATTAAGGTTAGGTAATTGTAGTGATTAACTAGATTTATAAAATTGAGGTAGTTTAAAAATTTAAGAATTTAACAATTAGTTTATACATATATTAATGGAAATGGTGACATTATGGCATGATACAGTTTCTATATTGAAGTGTCTTAGGCAAACTTATGACTAGCTTAAGAATTATGAAGCAATAGTTGTATTAGAATTTTGGTTACAGTCATGTGCAAATTAAGGGAATCACAGATATCAATAAGTGTATTTTGCTGTGGATATGTGCAAGATAAAATAGTTTTCATGTGGTTAGCTACCGGTTGGGTGCGTAAGTGAGATAAGATGTTTTTTAACGGCGCTTTTGAAAATGGAGGTTGTGTCTGCAGTTCTAGAGTTTTCAGGCAGGAAGTTCCAGATTTTAGGCCCTTTTATGTACATTGAATTTTTGTATAGATTTAGTCGGACACAGGGAATGTCAAAGAGATGTTTGTGTCTGGTATTATGTCTATGGGTTATGTCACAACTGTCAAAGTGTTTTAGCTTAGTGTTAAAGTTGGAATTTATGGTTCTATAAATGTAGATTGCAGAGTAGTAAGTGTGGATGTTCTAAACAGTGAGTAAGTTTAGTTCTTTGAAGAGTGGGGGGGGGGTGTTGCCTAGCGTTGGATTGCGTGATAATTCTTACTGCGGCTTTTTGTTTGGTTATTATTGGCTTTAGGTGGGTAATTGCTGTTGATCCCCAAGCACAAATGGCATATGTGAGGTAGGGATAGATGAGTGACTAGTATAGTGTGATTAGGGCTGATTGTGGTACATAGTAACGTATCTTAGAGAGGATCCCCACAGTTTTGGACACTTTCTTTGTTATGTGTTGGATATGAGTGCTGAATTTCAGGTTGCTGTCGAGGTGAAGGCCCAGGAATTTGCCCTCATTATGTTTAGCAATAGTAGTGTTGTTGATCTTAATGTTTAATTGTGCATCACTTGCTCTGTTACCAAACATAATATAAAAGGTCTTATCAGTGTTGAGTGTAAGTTTATTGGCTGTCATCCATGTAGATATTTTTAGTAATTCGTCATTAACAATGGTGTTGAGCGTGGCAAGATTTGGGTGGGAGATGACATAAGTCGTGTCGTCAGCAAAGAGTATTGGTTTCAGGTGTTGTGATACATTGGGAAGATCACTGATGTATAAGAGGAAGAGCAGGTGACCAAGGACACTTCCCTGTGGTACTCCAGTATCAAGTGGTCGTGTCGAGGAGGTTGTGTCTTTAATGGTGACATACCGATACCTATTAGTAAGGTAGGATTTGAAATATGCAAATGCATGACCTCTTATACTATAGTGGTCAAGTTTGTGGAGTAGGATGCCGTGGTTTACAGTGCCGAAAGCTTTCCTTAGGTCAATAAAAAGTCCTAGTGGATATTCCTTATTTTCCAGTTCTGTGTAAAGCAGGTCTATCATTTTTACGATTGCATCGTTAGTGCTTTTATTTTTTCTGAAACCAAATTGGCAGGAATTGAGTATGCTTTGTGTCGTTATAAACGAGTATAATCTCTTGTGCACAAGTTTCTCGAAGATTTTGGATAGCAATGGTAAGTTTGATATTGACCTATAGTTGTTTACGTCTGTGGGGTCACTACCTTTGTGTATTGGTGTAACCCTATCTGTTTTGAGTAGTGTCGGGAAAGTGATCAGTTGAACTGGTGTTCCCTCAAGGTACTGAGTGGTCCCAGATTTTTTTAATACAGTGGAACCTCTGCTTACGAATTTATTCCGTTCCGTGACCTTGTTCGTATCCTGATTTGTTCGAATGCTGGGTTAATTTTTCTCATTTAAATTAATTGAAATGCCATTAATTTGTTCCAGGGGAATTCCTACTGTCAGGAGGCATGACAAAATAGTACAGTGGAACCCCGAGTTTTGGCCATAATCCGTTTCAATAGCTAGGCCTAAACTCGAAGCGGCTGAAAGTCGAAGCAATATTTCCCATAAGAAATAATGTAAATACAGTGGAATCTCGGAAATCGAACACCTCGGCAATCGAACAAATCGGAAATTGAACACATTTTTTGAACAAATTGTGTCCCAGTAATCGAACACGTTCCGGCAGTCGAACAAGTGCATACCAGACCTGTCCGCCCAGGCGCGCTTGGGTGCCTCACTGCGGAAGGGTAGTGAGCCAGTCTAGCGTTGTTTATACTTGAATAAACATTACCCTGCACGCTCATCCAAACATTTCACAATTAATTAATTGTGTTTGGAGTTTGTTCATTAAGTGCGACTGTGAAATAAGCTACCATGGGTCCCAAGAAAGTTTCTAGTGGTACCGGCCTGCTCCAAACACTAACAATTATGTAAGTGTATTTTTGTAAGTGCTTTTGTAAGTGTATGTTTTGGGGTCCAAAAGGACTAATCTAATTTACATTATTCCTTTTGTTAATAAATTCGTTCGGTAACGGCACTTGAACAGCATTCTGGAACGAATTATGGCTGTTAACCGGGGGTACACTGTAATACAAAAATACAAGAGTGGTGTACGAATATCTGAGCTTGCCAGGATACAGTGGGCCCTTGAAAATCGCCCATAATCCGTTCCTGAGAGCCCGCCTATTTTCAAAATGGACGACTTTCAAAACCATTTTCCCCATAAGAAATAATGTAAATCAAATTAATCCGTTGCAGACACCCAAAAGTATTTAAAAAATATTTTTTTTTACATGAAATGTACATTTATCTACACAGAAAACAATGAAATATATAATATTAACCCTTAAACGGTCCACACGTATATTTACGTTAGAACTGCTACTGCCCTGACCTTGATTTTCCCCATAAGAAAGCATGTAAAAAAAACGTATATATACGTTTGGGGCAGTAGCAGTGCTAACGTAAATATACGTGTGGACTGTTTAACCCTTTGGGGGTCGGTGCCGTACTAGTACGTTTTACGATCAGGGGTTGGTGCCGTACTAGTACGCCCAAATTCTAGCGGCCTCAATTTAACCAGAAAACGTCTGGTAGGCATACATATGAAAGAATGGGTCTGTGTGGTCAGTGTGTGCAGTATAAAAGAAATCCTGCAGTACACACTGCATAATGAGAGAAAAAAAAACTCTGACCGTTTTTTTCGATTAAAACAGGGACTTTGCAGTCGATTTTCGTATGGTATTTATTGATGTATTCTCGTTTTCTTGGTCTCATTTGATAGAATGGAAGATATATTACAGAAATAGAGATGATTTTCATTGGTATGACAATGACAAGTACCTTGAAATTGAGCTCAAATTTGCAAAAATGTTCGATTTTTGACGATGTTCAGGATTAAACAAATCACACCATGCGTCCAATACACATCAACTGGCGAGTCTTATATTCATGCACAAGTGCTCTGATATTATTTATACCATTTTTACAAGGATGCAGTTGTATACATAACAGTAAATCTTCTATTTTTGTGAGAATAAAAATTCAAAATGGAAAGAAAAAGTAATGGAACAGGGGCCTGGAGACGTGGCTAATAAACAGAGAACATGTTATTTTAGTGCCAGGAATGTCTGCCTTGTTTACTCTGGACCCTATTTTGAAATTGGCATCGTTTGAAATTTGTGTGAAATTGGAAAATTGCCATTTTCTGACCACTATTTTGGGTAGATGAAATTGGTAAATAGGCAGTTTCTTCTACTCATTCGATAGAAGAAATGGAGTTCTAGCGAAATAGCTATAATTTTAGGAGACTGAAACATTGGAATTTGTCGAAAATAGGGCTCGAAGTGGGTGAAATCGCTGATGCGTCAGTGTCATAGATACCGATAACTTCGCGAAAGCATAATTTCGTTAGTTTTGATCAAATTTCATAATTTTGGTGGCGTTATGATCGGAAAACGATTCTCTATCATTTCATAAGAAAAATTAATTTTTTTTTCCAGAAAATTTTCGACCCCAGGAACACTTTCCTGAGAAGGCCTGTCGACCCCCAAAGGGTTAAAATGTATTTTATTTTGTTAATATTTTTGGGTTTCTGGAACGGATTAATTGTATTTCCATTATTTCTTATGGGAAATATTGATTCGACTTTCGAACATTTCAAATTTAGAACAAGCTCCTGGAATGGATTATGTTCGATTTCCGAGGTTCCACTGTACAATTAATCTGTTCCACCCAAAAATATTCACAAAAAAATAATTTTTAAAGAATAAATACTATACTTTTACATACAGAAAACAATGGGAAATAAATATAAATCACAAATATTAATGGATAAATGAACATTTAAATCAGTTTTACCTTTATTGAAGAGACTTGTTGGCATATGAGAGAGGCAGGAGAGTTTGTTTGGAGGCAAGACAAGATAGTCCTTCAATATGACACTAATATCAACTCTATGGCATATTTATCTAGCACAATTCATCTAATATGACAAAAACAATATTAATAACATAGAAACATGATATACAGTAGACCGTCATTTAGCATGGTAGTTACGTTCCTGAAAACGTCGTGTTAGATAATTAGAAGAACTTATGGGAAAAATAGGGTTACGTTCCTTTGAGTCCCCAAAAAGCCAAACAAGTTTTTTTTAGACCAACAGATCTTGCAAAAATTTAAGGTGAATATGTAATTGTAGTTCATTGTCGTTATATATTACTGCTTAAGACTAAAAATGCAATAGAAATAATAGTATTTCTTACCCTAAATTGTGGGTAATGGTGTTTGTGGATGATTGCTAAGAGTGGATATGCATTGTGTGGCCCAACTGGGCTGAGGTGGATGGTTGTTGGTTGTCGGCAGAAGTGGATGGTAGAGGTTCTCGTACTAAAGTCGATGGTTGTATTGAAGTGTGCATAAATGCTGTAATAGATCTCTGGGCTCTTTTACCCTGCAGTACATTATACAGCTGACGGTAAGGCATCATCAGCTGGTCTAGACCCAGTTTCAAAGCACTGCTTCTAGATTTGTTATTGTATAATTATACTATTACTATCAATAAATAATATCTACCTATCATATTTATTCCAGGATAATATTAGGTATAACATAAATAATGTAGAAGCATGATAAAGATGCATAAATTAATAAAAACTGACATATAGGTATTGAAGGGTGGGCAGGGCTATGAGAGAGAGAGAAGGTGGAGCAGTTGCTCATGGACCACCATGGTGTGAGGACATGTTAGTTCACAGCACTATAAAGTATTGTAAAATAATACTATTACTATCAATAAAGGTTATCTACGTATCATATTTATTCCAGAATCATATTAGGTATAACATAAATATCGTAGAAGCATGATAAAGATGCACAAATTAATAAAAACTGGTATTATATACGTAGAGGTATTGAAGGGTTGACGGGTCTATGAGGGAGACGGGCTAGCAGTCTCTCTCAGCTCAGTTACTCACGGACCACCATGGGTGTGAGGCTGTAGCTCACAAAGCACTATAAGATTATATTACTATTAATAAGTTATCTACCTATCATATTTATTCAGAATAATATTAGGTATAACATAAATATCGAGCAGATATAATAAGACGAAATTAATAAAATATGACGTAGAGTATATGAAGGGGAGGGTGGCCCAAATTACAGTTAACAAAGCACTGACACATAGCCAGGTTGAGGATATTCCCACACAGCTCAGCCACTTACCACACACCAGCCAGGATACTTCCCACACACCAGCCAGGATACTTCCCACACACCAGCCAGGATACTTCCCACACACCCAAAGCCAGGTACTTCCCACACACCAGCCAGGTACTTCCCCACACACCAGCCAGGATACTTCCCCACACCAGCCAGGATACTTCCCACACACCAGCCAGGATACTTCCCACACCCCAGCCAGGATACTTCCCACACACCAGCCAGGATACTTCCCACACACCAGCCAGGATACTTCCTCACACCAGCCAGGATACTTCCCACACACCAGCAGGTACTTCCCACACACAGCCAGGATACTTCCCACACACCAGCCAGGTATTCCCACACACCAGCAGGATACTTCCCCACACACAGCCAGGATACTTCCCCACACGTCAGGTACTTCCCACACCAGCCAGGATACTTCCCACACACCAGCCAGGGTACTTCCCCACACACCAGCCAGGATACTTCCCCACACACCAGCCAGGTACTTCCCCACACACCAGCCAGGTACTTCCCACACACCAGCCAGGGTACTTCCCCACACACCAGCCAGGGTACTTCCCACACACACAGCCAGGGTACTTCCCCACACACCAGCCAGGGTACTCCACACACCAGCCAGGTTCCCACACACCAGCCAGGGTACTTCCCCACACACCAGCCAGGGTACTTCCCCACACACCAGCCAGGGTACTTCCCACACACCAGCCAGGGTACTTCCCACACACCAGCCAGGGTACTTCCCACACACCAGCCAGGGTACTTCCCCACACACCAGCCAGGGTACTTCCCCACACACCAGCCAGGGTACTTCCCACACACCAGCCAGGGTACTTCCCCACACACCAGCCAGGGTACTTCCCACACACCAGTTAGGGTACTTCCCCACACACCAGCCAGGGTACTTCCCCACACACCAGCCAGGGTACTTCCCCACACACCAACCAGGGTACTTCCCCACACACCAGCCAGGGTACTTCCCCACACACCAGCCAGGGTACTTCCCCACACACCAGCCAGGGTACTTCCCCACACACCAGCCAGGGTACTTCCCCACACACCAGCCAGGGTACTTCCCACACACCAGCCAGGGTACTTCCCACACACCAGCCAGGGTACTTCCCACACACCAGCCAGGGTACTTCCCCACACCCCAGTAGGGTACTTCCCCACACACCAGCCAGGGTACTTCCCCACACACCAGCCAGGGTACTTCCCCACACACCAACCAGGGTACTTCCCCACACACCAGCCAGGGTACTTCCCCACACACCAGCCAGGGTACTTCCCCACACACCAGCCAGGGTACTTCCCACACACCAGCCAGGGTACTTCCCCAACACACCAGCCAGGGTACTTCCCCACACACCAGCCAGGGTACTTCCCACACACCAGCCAGGGTACTTCCCCACACACCAGCCAGGGTACTTCCCCACACACCAGCCAGGGTACTTCCCCACACACCAGCCAGGGTACTTCCCACACACCAGCCAGGGTACTTCCCCACACACCAGCCAGGGTACTTCCCACACACCAGCCAGGGTACTTCCCACACACCAGCCAGGGTACTTCCCCACACACCAGCCAGGGTACTTCCCACACACCAGCCAGGGTACTTCCCCACACACCAGCCAAAGTACTTCCCCACACCCAGCCAGGGTACTTCCCCACACACCAGCCAGGGTACTTCCCACACACCAGCCAGGATACTTCCCACACACCAGCCAGGGTACTTCCCACACACCAGCCAGGATACTTCCCCACACACCAGCCAGGATACTTCCCCACACACCAGCCAGGATACTTCCCCACACACCAGCCAGGATACTTCCCCACACACCAGCCAGGATACTTCCCCACACACCAGCCAGGGTACTTCCCCACATACCTGCCAGTTTACTTCCCCACACACCAGCCAGGATACTTCCCCACACACCAGCCAGGGGACTTCCCCACACATCAGTAAGGGTACTTCCCCACACACCAGCCAGGGGACTTCCCCACACACCAGCCAGGATACTTCCCCACACACCAGCCAGGGTACTTCCCCACACACCAGCCAGGGTACTTCCCCACACACCAGTCAGGGTACTTCCCCACACACCAGTCAGGGTACTTCCCCACTCACCAGCCAGGGTACTGCCCCACACACCAGCCAGGGTACTTCCCCACACACCAAAATTGAGTTGGGCAAATATTCCGATTATTATATGACATGCACGTGTATGAACCAAACTGAACGCTGGGACGGATGAGTCGGTGGGTGAGGGTGGCAGTAGAATTCCCCCACTGACTCAATCGTTTAACCCACAGTGGGCGATCGCGCGCTCAAAATGTTTTCCCCTCCTGTGAACTGTTTAATATCATTTTTACGTCATGTTAGATAATAATGTGCCGCAATTCTTCAGTCGTGCAATACCCATAACGTGCAACATAATCTCGTGCTAAATGACTGTCTACTGTATACTCTAGAATGAATAAAATATATCATATGTCTCTCTCCTTAATCTGACGAGTGTTGCTGTGTTTTTGTTGTTTGGTGTTTAAGGGCCACTGAAAGATAAGCCTTACATAGTAGTGGTGATGGCCGCCAGAGACGGCGGTGTTTTCAGTCGCCCTATATAACTCCAACAACATTGGAGGAGTCAGTTTCGTGCTGTCCTTTTCCTATCGATTAACCGTTAAACTGTCCAAACAGATCTGCGTTCGCTCGCGTAGCGCTCTGAACGTAGATCTTCGTTTTTTTTTTACATGCTTTCCTATGGAGAAAATAAAGGTGCTATAGCCTTTATCAACTTGTGCTGCTTTAGTATTATATATGTCGTAGAATCACTGAATCACTGAAGAAGGCATATTCTTCCCTCTCTCTTCCTCCTCCACTTTGGTAGTTTGCTACAATTTCTTTCTTCATTTCTATCATGTTTGTCACTTTCTTTACCTAAGGGCTGCCACTATGAAGTTTCTTTGGGCCCATGTTGGCTTATTTCACAGGGGTGTTTGTGGGATCCTCCGCCGTGTCCGCCTTGCTCCGTGTTTTTTCGTGTTTATTACAGTCTCTCTTGGGTGCTAGAACTTGAAAACTGTGCCAGTGATCTTATACGGTACATCCCTCCAGTGCTCGGAACTAATCAAGCCATACTCCCAGAGGGGAACCATAGACTTAAGTGACATGTGAAATAACAAAATAGAACAAATTTTTGTCAGAGGAAGGAAAGTCTCCCTGAGAATTGGGTGTAGATATGTTATAGTGAATACCACAGTGGTGCCATAGTATACAGATAAGATAATAAATGCTGAAGTGAAAACTAAGGCCGAAGTATTAGGCCTAAAGTTTTGTAAATCAGTTGCCAGCAGTCGCCGGGTCCCTACACGCAGGTAGTTGTATTGATAATCTTCTAAACGTGCTAGTGTACCTGACCTAAATCTAGTGATTACATTGGTATAAAAGAATTTCTATTGAAATACGAATAGGTGCACAATCTTGAGGAAATACGTAAAGTGTCCAGCTTGAAAAAATATGATAAACAATGTCGAGTTGTGAGTTGTCAGTGAACGATTTAGCAACATAAGACCTTTTATCATCCAGTCAACCATAGTGAAAAACAGCATCGTTGTGGTGGAGGTAGAAAAAATCTAGAAAAGCTAAACACAGTATGTACAGTGATCTATAAGTGCCTAAAACTCCAGGTGGTAAAACAGGGTGCAGAGGTAAAATAGGGTGCCAGAGGTAAAACAGGGTGCCAGAGGTACGGCCGTTCGTCATAGTAGGAGCTGCCAGATGCACTGTTTTTTCTCCAACACACAAGTTATACTTTTTGTATCAAACTGATCATTATTACTCTGTTAAATCATCTTCCAGTGGTCTGTCTTGCGTAGCCCAATTAATCCCTACAGGATTCATTAAAATAAGTGATACACTGACTGGTTTTCGTCAGATCTAAGAAATAAGGGAACCAATGACCGGATTCAAAGCTGGAAGTTCTAGGCGCCCCTAACACCCAAACGGATTCGTTAAAGAAAATAAGGTATCCTCGACCGGATTCAATAAGCGGACGGGGTTTTAGGTGGCCTTATCAAACACCCAAACAATAACTTCAAGCGGTAAGACTGTCCCAAACACTTACACATGCAAATAAAATAGATACGATACAAATAGATGGATCACCACTTCAGGGAAGTTATTAGTAGAATATACAGTAAAACAACCAACAAAATCAATCATGAAAACCTGTGTAGTATGAAACCAAACAAACAAACAAACGTTCCACTGGATGGACCTCTTTAAGGGGAGCTCCTTGTCGCGGTAAAGAGGCTATCGGTCTGAGGAATTGGACCTCTTGGTCTTCTTCCTCAGACCGAACCTAATTACCCCCCAATCCCCCTCCCTTTTTCCCATCTTCCCCATCCTCCCTTTTCCCTTTCCTCCTCCTCATCCCTTCCTTATTTCCTTCCCAGTTTTACCCTGGGAGCTTCTCTCCTCAGGCATTCTAGTTCCTAGGTAGGGGGAAGGGTATCGTAGTCCATCCCATTCCATTGAGGTCCTTCGCGGTGGTGTAGTTTGCCGTGGAATCTGGATCGCCTGGGGATGTCACGATCCCTCTCCGGTCACCCGGGGGGTGGCCTTGGGTATCTTTCGGGCGACGGGTGTATCTCTGGAGGCCACCTTTCGGATTCCGGGGGTGGTGGCCGAAGGCGGTATGCTTTGTGGCGGATATCCGGCCGCCCTCTCTTTTGTCCGCCGAGATGGCTCTGTGGATGTGAGGTTGCTGTCCCGGATTGCTGGTTTACTGGCATGAAGGGTAGGGTATGGCACGGGTTCCATGCAGCATCTGCACTACTTGCGGTGTTGAGGTCCTCTTGGGCGCGGAGGGATTTGCGCTCCTTTCATTCCTCCTAGGAGCTATTCCTCCACGTTCCCCCTTTTTTTATTCTTTTTTTTATTTTTATTTTCTTTTCTTCTTTCTTTTTTTTTCTTAAAAATAAAAAGAAAGAAGAAACCTAACCATGGCTGACCCAATCCATGAACCCACTACCCCCGGGCCCCTTCCTGATACCGCACCCATTACTGACCCTGCCTCGTTAACGGACAACTCTTTGGACACCTCTCATGCCCCTGTATCTCTTGCTGGTGCCGGTTCGTCACCTTCTTCAGGTACCAGGGACCAGACTGGCCCTTTCGATACGTCTGACCTTCGCTCTTCTCTGACCTTGATTCCGGCTTCTCCCTCGACGGTGCGGCAATTTTCGAATCGCTCGCCCGTCTCCCATCAGACCACCCCCGGTCCCACACCCAAATGACCAAGACCCACACATGACGATTCGACGCTTCCTTCTCGTTCATCTCAGAAACGACCAGCTCGTCACTCACTCCCCTTAAACTCTCTGTTTCAAACTACTCAATGGACAAAGTTTTTTACTCTGCGACCGACTTCTCCTAATACCTATCTTTCAGACCATAGTATTGGTAAAGCTCTGCTACGCCATGTTGGTAAAGACATCTCATTTCACGCTCTCAAGAGCGGCACTCGCATCATCACGGTCCAGAATGCTGGCCAAGCTCGCGATCTTTCTCTTCTTACAACCATAGATTCTGCTCCTGTTACTATTGACAAGCACCATTCCCTCAATTCTTGTTTTGGTTCTGTCATTTTGCCCCACACCATTGTCCAACGGAATTTCCAGACATGTGGTGATGACATTTTCGAGCAGCTTGAGCTCCAAGAACTCCCTATCCTTAAAGTTGACACTTTTGTCCT
>WNWK01026380.1:0-27444 GCA_009830355.1 Cherax destructor | reverse complement strand
TTTAAAACCACACGGGCTACCGGATGGTCAAAATGTCTTGTGTTAACTCACAAAGGCGAAGTTGCCGAAAAAGAAGAAGATAGGAAAGTCAGAAGGACAGCAGTGTAAAAAGTGTGCTATGGGCCAGTGTAAATGTTCAGGTGGGGTAAGGATGGGGAGGATGGGGGATGGGAGGAGAGGGGGAACAAGCAAGCTTATCACCCCTTACCCTCTTGAAGGGATGGTGCTCTGAAGGGATGGTGCTCTTGAAGGGATGGTGCCTTGAAGGGATGGTGCTCTTGAAGGGATGGTGCTCTTGAAGGATGGTGCTCTTGAAGGGATGGTGCTCTTGAAGGATGGTGCTCTTGAAGGGATGGTGCTCTTGAAGGGATGGTGCTCTTGAAGGGATGGTGCCCTTGAAGGGATGGTGCTCTTGAAGGGATGGGGCTCGAAGTGACAGCAAGCAAGTTTTCCTCCAGCCTGGTCAATAATTACTCAGGATAACCCAAAAACAGCTTGGGAATCAGTGTTCAGAGCAGGAGCGCAGACGACGCCCTCTCGACGGCGGCAGCGTGAAGACTCCATCTGTATCCTGTATCGTATCATCTAGATATAGGCATTTTTTCGTTAAAAATTTCAAGTTTTTCAGGAAATTATTGAGAAAGGCTTAAATCATCGAAATATACAATATAATAGCGTTTTAGATCGTTTTTCAATATTTGTAAAATATTAAAATATTTTTAAAAAATCCCAGTAAATGTCCATTAAATATTTCAAATTTAATATTTAATATTTTGACGATTTAGAGCAGTTGGAATGCTTTTCTGACAAACCTCATTTTTTAGTAAAAATACATATATATTCACACTTTTAATTAGATATGCTGCTGCAACTGAATTTTACAGGAAAAGTAAGCGAAATTTAATATTTTTTTGAATAGATAACATATAGCCAAATTTTCGCTAAAAAATCAACTTTTTCAGGAAATAATTGAGAATGCCTTTAATCATCGGAATATGCTATATAATAGCGTTTTACATTATTTCTCAATATTTTTAAATAATTTACTAATAATGTTTAAGATAATTTTTCGATATTTATTAATATTTTACATAATTTTAAAAAATCCCAGAAAATGTATATTAATATATATATATATATATATATATATATATATATATATATATATATATATATATATAATAATTAATTAATAACAACACTGTGCAAGCCAGTACCACCTAGCCAGTAGCTAAATTGTGTAAAGGCGTCATGTGGTTCTCGCTCACAATGACGGGACAGTACAACATGGGTTCGAACCCTGGCTTGCGCAGTGATGATATTGATCAATACCACTAGTTCGTAATTACAATAATATATGTTTTAAGTTTTATATTTTTTATATATTTTTAAAATAAATATATTTCGAAGATTAAGAGCTTTTGGAACGTTTTTCTGACAAACCTAATTTTTGAGCTAAAATACATAAATTTTCACAGTTTCAATAAGAATTGCTGCTGCAATTGAATTTGACTTTAAAAGCAAGAGAAATTTTATATTTTTTGATAAACTCCCTGTTAGTTTATTAACTCTAAGAGTGTTTTAACACTTGATCATGTGAGACCTGAAAAGGAAAACAAGATAAAAACTCTGTGGGTTTATCAGTTCTAAGAGTGTTTTAAGACTTGATCATGTGAGACCTAAAAATGCATACAAGATAAAACCTGTGTGGTTTATCAGTTCTTATAGTGTTTTATCCATTGATCCTGCGACTCGTGATCTATCACATGCCGGGTACGCTACTCATGCAGCCAGGCTGTAATTGAAGGGCCAAAGCATAGTTAAACCTGAAAAGAAAAGGATGGAAGCTAAAACCCGATTAGGTTTTTCAGCTCTATGAGTGTCTTAACACTTGATCAAGTGAGACCTGCAACGTAAAACAAAGCAGATAAAATCCTTTTGGGATTATCAGCTCTAGAAGTGTTCTAACACTTGATCCTGAGATCTTAAAGCACTCTTAGAACTGATAAACCAACAGAGGTGTTTTCTTGGATACATTTTCAGGTCTCGCAGAATCAAGTGGTAAAACACTTTTACACCTGATAAACCCACAGGGGATTTATCTGCCTTGTTTTCCTTTTACCACTTGAAAATCAGAGCTCAAAAAGTACACAAGGCCGTTAAAACCACTGTAGGTTTGTAAACTCTTAAAGTGTTTTAAAATTGGATCCTGTGAGACCTGAAAAGGAAAACAAGATAAAACCTCTGTAGGTTTATTATTTCTAAGACAGTTTTAACACTTGATCCTGCGACTGATGATCTATCACCTGTCAGATACGCTACTCCTGCAACCAGTCTATAATTTAAGAGCCCAATCATAATTAAACCTGAAAAGAAAAGGATGGAAGCCCAAATCCGTTTGGGTTTATCAACTATAGGAGTGTTTTAACAATTGGTCCTGTGAGACCTGAAAAGGAAAACAAAACAGATAAAAAACCCTTTGGGTTTATCGACTCTATGGGTGTTTTAACATTTGATCCTGTGAGACCTGAAAAAGTAAACAAGATAAAACCTCCGTGGGTTATCAGTTCTAAGACTGTTTTAACACTTGATCCTGAGACCTGAAAACATAAACAAGGCAGATAAATCCCCTGCGGGTTTATCAGCTCTAAGAATGTTTTAACACTTGATCTCGCGACTGGTAAGCTATCACGTGTCTGATACGTTACTTCTGCAACCAGTATATAATTTAAGAGCCAAGCATAATTAAACCTGAAAAGAAAACGATGGAAGCCAAAACCCTTTATGTTTTATCTGCTCTGAGAATGTTTTAACACTTGATCCTGTGAGACCTGAAAAGGAAAACAAGGCAGATAAAACCTCTGTGGGTTTATCAGCTCAGAGTGTTTTAACACTTGATCATGTGAGATATAAAAATGAAAACTAGATGACACCTGTGTGGTTTATCAGTTCTTATAGTGTTTTATCCATTGATCCTGCGACTCGTGATCTATCACATGCCGGGTACGCTACTCATGCTGCCAGGCTATAATTGGAGGGCCAAAACATTATTAAATCTGAAAAGAAAAGGATGGAACCTAAAACAAGTTTGGGTTTATCAGCTCTAAGAGTGTTTTATCACTTGATCCTATGAGACCTGAAAAAGAAAACGAGATAAAACCTATGTGGGTTTATGAGTTCTTAAAGTGTTTTATCACTAGATCCTTCAACACGTGATCTATCACCTGTCGTATACGCTACTCTTGCAGCCAGGCTCTAATTTAAGGGCCAAAGAATAATTAAACCTGAAAAGAAAAGGATGGAAGCTGAAACCCGATTATGTTTTTCAGCTCTGTGTGTCTTAACACTTGATCAAGTGAGACCTGAAACGAAAAACAAAGCAGATAAAACCCCTTTGGGATTATCAGCTCTAGAAGTGTTTTAACACTTGATCCTGAGACCTAAAAAAGAAAACAAAGGCACATAAAACCTCTCTGGGTTTATCAGGTCTAAGAGTGTATTAACACTTCATCCTTCGATACCTGAAAAGGAAAACAAGGCAGATAAATCCCCTGTGGGTTTATCAGGTGTAAGAGTTTTTTAAGACTTGATTCTGTGAGACCTGAAAAGATAACCAAGATAAAACCTCTGTGGGTTTATCAGTTCTAAGAGTGTTTTAACACTTGAAAATGAGACCTCAAAAGTTACACAAGGCAGATAAAACCCCTGTGGGTTTGTAAGCTCTCAGAGTGTTTTAAAATTGGATTCTGAGAGACCTGAAAAGGAAAACAAGATAAAACCTCTGTTTGTTTATCATTTCTAAGAGAATTTTAACACTTGATCCTGCGACCACTGGTCTATCACCTGTCGGATATGCTACTCCCGCAGCCAGGCTATAATTTAATTGCCCAACCATAATTAAACCTGGAAAGAAAATGATGGAAGGCAAAACCCGTTTATGTTTATCAGCTCCAAGAGTGTTTTAACACTTGATCCTGAGTGACCTGAAAAGGAAAAGGAGATAAAACCTCTGTTGGTTTTTCAGTTCTAAGAGTGTTTTACATGATCTTGCGACGGTGGTAGCTAGCGTCGGATACCTCTCCGCAGCCAGGCTGTAACTTAAGGGCCAAAGAATAATTAAGCCTGAAAAGAAAAGGATGGAATCCAAAACCCGTTATGGTTTCTCGGCTCTGAAAATGTTTTAACACTTGATACTTTGAGACCTGAAAAGGAAAACAATGCAGATTAAACCCCTTTGGGTTTATCAGCTCTAAGAGTTTATTAACATTTGATCCTGTGAGACCTGAAAAGGAAAACAGGGCAGATGAAACACCTGTGGGTTTATCAGCTCTAAGAGTTTATTAACACTTGATCCTGTGAGACCTGAAAAGGAAAACAATGCAGATTAAACCCCTTTGGGGAGGATCTCCTCTTTCTTCTTGTTTCTGGGCAGGATGTGAGTGCCCCAGAGGTAAGATTTGTGTTTGAATATTGTGTAACCATTATACCCAGGATGACTACAGTGTGTCAAAACACTAGGTTAAGGTCATCAAGAGAAATGGAGGGCTAATTGTTTCAGATGGACCATGTGGCTGTCCTAGCAGAGCAGCAGGAGAGGGTTCTGGGGGTCAACGCCCCCACGGCCCAGTCTGTGAAAAGGCCTCATGGTGGGTCAGGGCCTGATCAACCAGGCTGTCACTATTGGCCGCACACAAACCGATGTACGAACTACAGCACGGCTGGTCAGGTATAGACTTTAAGTGCTTGTCCAGTGCCTGCTTGAAGACAGCCAGGGGTCTATTGGTAATCCCCCTTTTGTATGCTGGGAGGCAGTTGAACAGTTTTGGGTCCCTGACACTTATTGTGTTGTCTCTTATCGTGCTAGTGGCGCCCCTGCTTTTCATTGGAGATGTTGCATCGTCTGCCAAGTCTATTGTTTTCATAGGAAGTGATTTTCGTGTGCAAGCTTGGTATTAATCTTTCTAGGATTTTCCAAGTGTATATGATCATGTATCTATCCCTCCTGCGTTCTAGGGAGTACAGGTTTAGGAACTTCAAGCGCTCCCAGTAATTGAGGTGTTTTATCACAGTTATGTGTGCCGTGAAGGTTATCTGTACATTTTCTAGGTCAGCAATTTCACCTGCCTTGAAAGGTGCCATTAGTATATTCCAACCTAGATAGAACAAGCAACCTGAATAGTGTCATCATGGGCTTAGCATCCCTAGTTTTGAAGGTTCTCTTTATCCATCCTATCATTTTTCTAGCAGATGTGATTGATATAATGTTATGGTCTTTGAAGGTAAGATCTTCCGATATGATCACTCCCATGTCTTTTACATTAGTTTTTCGCTCTATTGTGTGGTTGGAATTTGTTTTATACTCCGATGTAGCTTTAATTTCCTCATGTTTTCCATATTGGAGTAATTGAAATTTCTCATCATTGAATTTCATATTGTTTTCTGCGGCACATTTAATGATTTGGTTGATGTCCGCCTGGAGTCTTGCGGTGTCTTCAACTTCATGCAAATTCGGGTGTCATCTGCAAAAGAAGACACGGCGCTGTGGCCCTGTCTATGTCAGAAATGAGGATGAGGAACGAGATGGGAGCGAGTATTCTGCCTTGTGGAACAGAGCTTTTCACTGTAGTCGTCTCAGACTTTATTCTGTTTACTACTACTCTTTGTGTTCTATTTGTTAGGAAATTATAGATCCATGTACCAACTTTTCCTGTTATTCCTTTTTCACGTACTTTGTGTGCTATTACACCATGGTCACACTTGTCAAAGGCTTTTGCAAAGTCTGTGTATATTACATCTGCATTTCATTTGTCTTCCAGAGCATCCAGGATCTTGTCATAGTGGTCCAGTAGCTGGGACAGACAGGAGCGACCTGCTCTAAACGCTTGCTGCCCTGGGTTGTGTAACTGTTGGGTATCTAGATGAGTGGCGATCTTGCTTCTTAGAACCCTTTCAAAGTTTTTATGATATGGGACGTTAGCGCTATCGGTCTGTAGTTTTTTCCTATTGCTTTACTGCCCCCTTTGTGGAGTGGGACTATGTCTGTTGTTTTTAGCAGCTGTGGGACGACCCCTGTGTCCATGCTCCCTCTCCATAGGATGTTAAGATCACGTGATAGGGGATTCTTGCAATTCTTGATGAACATGGAGTTCCATGAGTCTGGGCCTGAGGCAGAGTGCATGGGCATATCATTTATTGCATTTTCGAAGTCATTTGGCGCCAGGATAATGTCAGATAGGTTTGCATCTGCCAAATTCTGTGGCACTCTCATAAAAAATTCATTTAGGTCTTCGACTCTCAGTCTAGTTAGCGGCTCGCTAAAAATTGAGTTATATTGGGACTTGAGTAGCTCACTCATTTCTTTGCTGTCATCTGTGTAGAACACATCCCGTTTTATGACTCACGAAATCGTAATGACACGATTGCAAACAAACCATACCACGGGTGGGGTTCGAACCCGCGGTCAGAGAGTCTCAGAACTCCAGACCGTCGCGTAAGCCACTGGGCCAGCTAGCTTCAATAAGATTCATCCAACTAGGTATATTTCTACACCATAGGAAGGTTGGCATAGGCACCACTGTGTCCACAAATGCAAGTTTTTACTGACGAATCTCCCGCTAGCATGGCCGTGACGAACTCTAGCTCAAGTCCCCGGGTTCGAACCCCACCCGTGGTATGGTTGGTTTCATCCCGTTTTAGTAGGGGCCCAATACTGAATGTTGTTCTCGACTTTGATTTGGCATAATAAAAGAAATAATTTGGGTTTCATTTATGGCTTTTATTTCTTCCCGCGTTTCTTGACTCCTGTAAGATTCCTTTAGCTTTAGTTCGACGTTTGCTATTTCTCTGACCAGTGTCTCCCTACGCATTGCAGATATATTGGCCTCTTTTAGCCGCTCTGTTATTCTTTGCCTTCGCCTGTATAAGGAGCGCCTTTCTCTTTCTAGTTTACATCTCCTTTTTCTTAAAGGAATATGCCTTGAGCATACCTCCAGTGCCACAGAGTTAATCTGTTCTAGACATAGGTTGGGATCTGTGGTGCTTAGACTAACTTCCCAGTTTATATCATTTAGGACTTTGCTTACTTGGTCCCACTTTATATTTTTGTTATTGAAGTTGAATTTGGTGAAGGCTTCCTCGTGACTAGTCACATTTTGTCGGTCTGAGGCCCCGCGCATACATGTCTGAACCTCTATTATGTTGTGATCTGAGTATATTGTTTTTGATATGGTGACATTTCGTATCAGGTCATCATTGTTAGTGAAGATGAGGTCCAGTGTATTCTTCAATCTTGTAGGCTCTATTATTGCTGGCTTAAAGTGAATTTAGTGCAGAGATTTAAAAGCTCGTGTGTGTGGGAGTTTTCATCTGAGCTG
This sequence comes from Cherax destructor, assembly GCA_009830355.1. Taxonomy (NCBI): domain Eukaryota; kingdom Metazoa; phylum Arthropoda; class Malacostraca; order Decapoda; family Parastacidae; genus Cherax; species Cherax destructor. The sequence continues at coordinate 20,071 of WNWK01026380.1, read as the reverse complement.
CCTCCTGGTGTTATCTCAGCTACAACATTGTTTGCTATGTTCCTCCATTTTAGGTGCCTTAGGTTGAAATCCCCCAGGAGCAAGATGTTGGGGGAAGGAGCTGGAAGATTTTCCAGACAGTGGTCAATTTTCAAAAGCTGCTCCTGGAATTGTTGGGAAGTTGCATCCGGAGGCTTGTATTCCCTGGAACGCAGGCGAGAGATACATGATAATATTCACCTGGAAGGTCCTGGAGGGATTGGTACCAAACCTGCACACGAAAATCACTCCCTATGAAAGCAAAAGACTCAGCAGGAGATGCAACATTTCCCCAATGAAAAGCAGGGGCGGCACGAGTACATTGAAAGACAACACAATAAGTGTCCTGGGCCCAAGACTGTTCAACTGCCTCACAGCATACATAAGGGGGATTACCAATAAACCCCTGGCTGTCTTCAAGAAAGCACTGGACAGGCACCTAAAGTCAGTACCTGACAAACCGGGCTGTGGTTCGTACGTCAGTTTGCGTGCAGCGAGCTGTAACAGCCTGGTTGATCAGACCCTGATCCACCACTATGCCTGGTCTCAGACCGGGCCGCGGGGGCGTTGACCCCCGAAAACCTCTCCAGGTAAACTTGTCGGTTCTCTGAACCATTCACCTACATGCTTCACCAAACTTGTGTTTATTAAAGTAAACTGATTGATATTTTCATATTTATTATGCTATTATTATACAGTCTAAATATGACTTCTAGTTTTTGGGTTTTTTAATACTCCAGATATTTATTTCCATATCAAATGATTTGGTTTACTAAACTAGTCATATTTTTTTAAATGACACATGGCATGTTCAGAAAGAAGAAAGTTTGATGATGAAAATCATTCTTTCAATTAAGACTGGATACAGCAGTTATGCTTTCATTCTTGCCACAAGCAGTCCTAAGACCCTGCGCCTCATATGTAGTGAAACAATTATGAAACTAAACACAGTGGATTTGGAAAGATGTATCAGCCAGGAACTGAAGAGAGAAAGAAGAAAATAAATCTGCCATAATCGCAGAATGAGAGGTCAACTGTATTTCTTGTCAGTACCACGATACTCCTGGAGGAAGCAGTGGAATGTTCACTTAGAATAACTTGGATCTTGGAAAACACAAGAAACCTTCACTGATGCAGAATTGTTAAAGAATGTCTGCTGGAAACTGCCGATACATTGTTTGAGGATAAACAGAAAAAAGACAAAATAAAGCTGATTCCATTATCTTATTCCACATCAACGAGGAGAACAGAACTATTGGCACAAGATCTTATGTCGCAACTTGATCTAGGACTGAAAAAAACTTGTATTTCACTGGCTTTAGATGAGTCAACAGACAGTACTGATAATGCTCAACTCATGGTATTTGTGAGATATTATGATGCAGAGAAAAAAGAATTTTGCCAAAACTTTTTGGGTGTGATCGACCTTAATGGAAGAACACGAGGAGAGGATATATATGGTTCCTTGAAAAGCATCTTAGAATCGAGAAATATTGATGTCAAATCCATCATATCAGTGACCACAGATGGAGCTCCAGCCATGGTTGGTCGAGAGAGAGGGACTGGTCGCAAGATTAAAGGAAGATAATCCAGACATGATAACTTATCACTGCATTATCCATCAATCAGTATTGTGTACCAGTCTGGGAGATGAGTATGGTGACCTCATGGACACTATTATGAAGCTAGTAAACTTCCATCAACGTCCTCACTACAACACCGTCTACTCCGAAGCTTTCTAACTGAGGTCGATGCTTGCTATGACGACTTACTTGTACACAACAATGTGAGATGGTGCAGTAAGGGAAGGTTTTGGGCAATCAGGAAAGAGTTACAGACTTTCCTCAAGGATCAAAACAGTGTGAAAGCAAAGACATTTTCTGATTTTTTGGAAGATGACAAGAAAATGGAATGTTGGAATTTTGGCAGACATAATGTCACATCTGAACGATCTTAACGTTAAACTGCAAGGGGAAAAACACACGATCTTCAACATGATCTCAACAATTCGAACTTTCCAGAAGAAATTGGAACTTTTCGCTAGCGATGTTCAGAGCCAACTTTTACATTTCTCCAGACTTTTGGAGCAATGTAATGATGAAACAAATATTTAATATGTCTATTTCATTGAGAAGCTGATCAAAAATTTCTAGTTACGCTTTGATGATTTTGTTCTTGGAAAGCAGTTGCTGGTGTTGGTTCAAAACCCATTTCTAGTGGCGGGTGTCACAGAATTCTCAGTCGAAGCAAAAAAATCTTCAAATGGGTAGATGCTGCAAAAATTCAACTGGAACTCATTGACTTGCAAGAGAATGTGAGGCTGAGACAAGTACTCTGTGAGGCTGAGACAAGTACTCTGTGAGGCTGAGACAAGTACTCTGTGAGGCTGAGACAAGTACTCTGTGAGGCTGAGACAAGTACTCTGTGAGGCTGAGACAAGTACTCTGTGATTGTGCACCAGAAACATTTTGCTCAAAGGAAGGATCCCCTGGGAATTTTCCCAGGCTTCCCAGATTAGCAGTCCAGATTCTCACAATGTTTGGGTCCACCTACTGCTGCCAGTCTGTGTTCTCAACTATTAACTTGGTGAAGAACAAGTTCCACTCCTGTATGACCAGTTAACACCACCACTGTCTTCCACTATTATTACTCAACTAGCACCAAGATTTCGGGAATTAACTTGAAACAATAAATGTCATTTCACTAAACTAACATAACAGAAGAACAGTACACAGACACACTTTCACCATACAAACACAACTTACCTACAGTCATACACATACACCATACACCAACTCCTACAGTCATACACATCACCTCACAACTTCCACAGTCTACAATACACATACAACTACACATCTAACACATCACATACACACAACTATACAGTCATACACACATACACCATACACACAACTACTACAGTCATACACACATCACCATACACCACAACTTACCTCGTCATCACACATACACCATACACACACAACTTACCTACAGTCATACACAATTACATCAGTCTTGTTGATCTTTACATGTTAAAATTCGGATTTTTTTTTTTAAATCAAACTTCAGATCCTTTTGTAGTGTAATTTTTATTATATAACATTCTGTATATGTATTAATTTTTCAGTTTGAAAACTCCATTTAAAACAATTTGAATAAAAAAAATCCGAAACTTGTTCGATATAATGTAAAAATTATTTTTTTCCACTATTTGTTTTCATATTTTGTAAATTTTTATAAGACGAGGACTGAAAATGAAGTTCATTGAAAATGATGAGTACACTGACCTATACTCGGATTTGTTGATTTTCATGATTGCATGTAAAAAATGTATCCGGACCTTCGCATACATTGGTACTTGTCCAAGTGGACCTTTGGTCATAGTAGTTGAGTAGCCCTGGTATATAGAAAGTCCCTAGTTATGCAAAGCATTTTGAGCAACTTAGGTTAATTTTCTGCCCAGATGCGACCCACACCAGTCGGCTAACACCCAGATACCTATTTACTGATTGGTGAACAGGAACATCAAATGTCTTAAGGAAACACGCCCAGTGTGTCCACCCGTACCTGGAACATACAGTGTGTGAGGTGAGTGCATTATCAATGGAACTACGGGACAATTGAAGCCAAGACGTAGAGATAAGTACCTAGAAGAAGCTTCAATATTTACTCTACCATTTGACTTCGGTTTGCCTTTCAATAGACTATCCGGTTGCAGGAGAATAAGATATGCCTATTCGCATATCTTATAATCATATTTTTCAGTGGCATATCTTATAAACCCTCTTATAATCATATATTTCCATGGCAGTAGCCACGGTCGAACCAAGATTTCTAGAAATACTTTTTTGATCAATTTCGATTGCAGGAGAGAGACCATCAATTGATTACATCTGGATTTGCTTGTGCTTCAAGAAAGTACCTGCGTATGTAGAAATACTTTCGATATATCTACATTTTTCTTCTGCGTAAATAGTGTCAAACGCAAGGGAAGATTTGCAGGAACCTCTAACTCCTGTTATGACGCCCAGTTTATTCTTTGGTACATCAACGTTGATATTTTTAACATTATGCTCCTTTGCACCTTTTACCGAAATAAAACGTTCATCAAAAATTCTAATTTTCTGAAGATGAGATAATGGCAATGCCTTATTCTACATTCAACTAAATTCTGGTATATAATTCTATCAAAATATTAGCAGACTGAAGGTCGCCATATGATACAAAATAATACAAAGAGGAACGATCATCCTTGTCCTTCTGTAGTAGAAAATACATTTTAAAGAAACCAAAAGTCTCCTTTCTGTTTTTCATTTAATGTATGAAGCTTACTGTACATCTGTTAAATGGTTTTGTCGAAGAGAGTTTAGCTGATCAACCAACTGTGGTCTTTTCTCAACAAGAAATTTGGATAAACTTACACCTCTTTCTCTTAAAGCAATTGCGAGTATATTATATAATTTGTCACATCATAATCTATGTTGCGTTCGTGTTAAAGCAACATTGATGCTGTTGCTAGCTGGCAGTAACAGTAACATGGGTATGTTACTTGGTTTGTTTACACTATTAATCTCTACCTTTTGCAACATTTCTATATCATTTCTCTTTAACAGAAACTATAATTTTCTTATAAGAGTCTATAAGACTTGTATTTTGTTCTTTCTTATTAAGCTCATGAATCAGCGTCGTAGCAGCCTATTGTAGAGATGACAATAATATATCATTACCTCTTTTATTCCACTCATTAACGTCATATCAGTTCTAATTAATACTTCACAAGTTAATTCATCCCCTCGTTCGACTGTGAGCAATGAGGTTCAGATTTAACTACATTTTCTTTCCCCCCTAGTCTTAAATAAGTGGCTGTTAGATTGATTCAGTAATTTTAAAAATGAAAACGTATATATGCTATACATCCCATGCTTTCCTTTTCTTCAAAATCATCAGGGTTAATTTTAATGTCTTATCCATTCTCTAGATCTACGTTATTTACGAATCAATATTTTTTTTATTATTTCAAGATAGAGATGTTTTATTAAAGGGTCTGAAACACTAGTAACTCAGTCTGATTTATGGGTAATTCTAATACTAAATCTTTATTTCCTCTTCCATAGGCAACAGCCACCAGATCCACTTTTCTTACAGCACAATTTCTTGGTACTTTTAAGGAGATAATTGGTGTATGACCGTCTTTGCCAGTCCTATTTAAGCTTTTTGCGTATCTAAATTGACCAAGTAATATTAAACTTTCGAAGATTGTAGCTTTTCTTTATCTGTTTTGATGTTTTAATTTTAATAATAAAAATTCTAGCTCATTATTGTCATATAACGTATCAGGTTCTACTTTTTGTAATATCATTTTTTTTTAGATTACGGCAGTCTTTAAAGATCTGATAACTATCATAGTGTTGTGCCATGAAATCTAAATTCTTTACAATTGATATAAGTAAACCATTATTATGTTCTTGCATGAAAAATTTAGCTGCTTCATGAAGTCTGCTGACACCTACAAGACGAGATTTAATATCAACAATATTATCTCTCTTTTTAAAATTTAATATTGCTGCTGCAATATTAAATCTGCTTTCATATGACGAGGGTGCGCCGATTCTTCCAGTGCAATTGATATCATGGTAGCCAAGTTATTTTCTAGTATATTTCGATAAGTTTTGTTCGCTGTTTCCTGTTTTGTATCAGCGACAATATGTTCTAGAATCTCTTTTGCTATCTTCAGTCTCAAATTATTTTGGAGGTCATGTTCTAAAACCATTTTTTAATTGTTGCTTTATCTAATTTATAGGTTATTAGTAGTTCCCCAAATACTGCTTCGCTTTTCAAAACAAATACGTAGTAATAATTTAGCGGGACCAACAGCCCTTTGTAAATCTCCAAAACAACGCCTTCTGATATTTTTTTCAGCCGAAGCTAATTATTTTTTCCAAAAAGCTTTTGGAAACATATTCTCCGCTAATACACTTGGTACGTTTTATTACTGGACAAACATTATTAGCTCCTGCAGTAACTAAATATCTTGCTGCTGAAGAACGACCTAGGTTCGATGGTGTTAACAATTGCTTTTGCCTCCATGATACTGGGTTTTTGTTTCTCTTGAAAACAGCGTGTATATGGCAACATTACTCCAAAAAGGGCCGAGGTGAACCCTACTTTAATGTAGATTGCATCTGTTCCAAAAAAAACAAAAAAGTCGTAAAGCTCACTTGAATCAAGAGAAGCTAAATATTTGCTTTCCCTTCTCTGATAAAGCCATCTATAGCTGCACGTACATTTGGTGATTATTCCAAAATTTTTCTTCCACACAAGTATGGATCATTGTTGACGCTGATGACTGGAACTGACTAGGCTCATCATCGACTTCTCTTATTAACGTAACCATACGAGACTTGAAGCATTGTAAGGTATCGAGCATCCACGACGGTGACGACGGTGACGACGGTGACGACGGTGAGCCAGCGCGACCATCGCCGACCTTCCTCCTGACAACACTCTTATTATACTTCAGTTTTTCATTCGGAAAACTATTATAATAATCAGTATTCTATAAAACACTAGCTGTGTCAGCAACAGTAACAGATAATAGAAAACGCAGTACAAAAGTAGAAGTGACACTAAAACCTTCTGGAGATTTTATCTCCTATGCCTTATTACACTCTTATACTGCTCTTTAGTTTTGCTAACCAGCAGTATTCAAGACAACGAACAGTACATTGTAAGTATACTGTCATAGAACCTTCTGAAACAAAAAAAGTTTAACCAAATAACCATTAAAAACGAACCTAAAGGCAAATTAAATCTATAGTAAAGTTTTTATTTGGTTTTTAAATTATTTTATTTCCTGTTCAAATTTTCGTACTCAGCGTCCACAACCTTTGAGTCTTCAGAACCTTGTTGCATATTTTGAGAATAAATATATTTCCCTATTGTTCATGGCTAAATCTGTCAGTTGCTCCGTTACTCGTTTTCTTTTTTAGATAAAATCAGTGTCATTGTTTTGTAAACCATTTTCATTTTCAATTTTGTAGCGTTTCAATGCTTTGTTGCGATTTTTTTTGTGTGTAACAGAATAGAATCTTTAAATGAAAGAGCAGCGTGTGTGTGAGTGTGTGTGTGTGTGTGTACTCACTTTGTTGTGGTTGCAGGGGTCGATTCATAGTTCCTGGCCCCGGAGCGTGTGTGTGTGTGTGTGAATTTGTATTACAAACTCGGTAAAACGACTAGTAAAGCTCACGAAATACTTCAAGTATATGGCGACGAATAATGGGTCGCAAATAGTATTCTTGATTCATCAGTTGAAGACGCTGAACACTGATCGTCCAAAAGCAGACAGACGCCAACGCTGAAAAAAATGTGGCAGGCGATTCAGGAAGATGGTCGTCAGAGTATCCAGGACAGTACAGGTGCAGTGAAAACTTCTTATAGATCGTGTCAAAGCATTCTGACTGAAAATTTGAATATATGCGAGTAGCTGCAAAATTTATGCCCCTTGCTGACTCAAAAACAAAACGTCCGCCGTGTTCTAGCCAAAAACAACATAGCAGTCTTCCCCACCCTACATATACATATATATATATATATATATATATATATATATATATATATATATATATATATATATATATCTTTCTTTCTTTGAACACATTGGCCGTTTCCCACCTAGGCAGGGTGGCCCAAAAGGAAAAACGAAAGTTTCTCCTTTTACATTTAGTAATATGTTCAGGAGAAGGGTTACTAGCCCCTTGCTCCCGGCATTTTAGTAACCTCTTACGACACGCATGGCTTACAGAGGAAGAATTCTGTTCCACTTCCCCATGGAGAATATATATATATATATATATATATATATATATATATATATATATATATATATATATATAAAGCACTCATATAATATATATAGGTGGTAGGAGAATAAAATATTCAAACAGCTCCGGGAGAACCTCAGTATTCCTGAGGTACGTTTTGTCTTTCTGAGGATGAGGTCCCTAGTAAGTTATATATATATATATATATATATATATATATATATATAACTTTACTAGGGACCTCATCCTCAGAGAAGCATAAACGTACTCAGGTCTGAGTTCTCCCAGAGCTGTTTGAATATTTATCTCCTACCACTCCTATATATATTATATGAGTGCTTTATTAATAAACAGAATATATTGACAGAAAACGCAAACATGAACATGAATACATTGGTATAATATATCAAAGATTATGAATCTCCTCCAGCTCCTCCGAAGCCAGACGCGAGCCCAGTATGCAGCATGTGTTTCCCCTCTGGATGGTCACGCTGAGGCGCTGGAACATGAAAGTGGCTGCCCTTGGGTCCCTGGTGGTCTCGATGAGTCTGGAACCCAGTTCTTTAGGGAAACGTGTTGCATTTTTTCCCCATGATCCCAAGGTCTCTGATCCTACTGAGACAAATTAATACTGTTGGCTTATGTCCCTGTACTTGCCAGTCTTGTACTGCTCCCTGTGGTCAGCAGCTCCTCCCTGTAGCCCGACACAGTGGTGGATGTAGGTGTCAGCCAGTGTCGACACACAAGTATAGTCCCATGCGAGCTTGCCATTTTTCCAAGGATAGATGTTGACCACGTCGAAGCGGGTTGCTGGGTTGTGGGTATTGTTGGCTGCTAGTGATCGGGAATCTCTCTCGGCTGGCCATCCAACTGTAGCAAGGGTTCTCTTTATGATGTCGTTGACTTCATTGTGTCTTGCATGCCAGCCCTTGGTTTTGGAACAGTTTAGACCATGTAGACCACATTGGTCGGCTTGCGCATCGCCGCAAATACACGTATATTCCGTGTGAATTGGGGCAGCAAGGCGCAGAGCCTGTTCCCATTGCCGAAATGGGAACTGGTTGGAGGAAGGCCCCAGAGTGAGGTGCACTCACAGCTAGGAGAAGGGCAGTCTCCCTGTGTGATGTTACAGCATAAAGCATGTTTGAAAGCATCTTTTCAGTGATGGGGCCATCCCAACTTGACTGTTTGTAGGCCAGTTCTGCACTAGGTTTTGGTGCTGGAGCATGGCATAGCTAGGGTCCTGTATTCCTGCTGAATCACTGAGGTTCTCTGGAAGAATTTGTTTTATTAACTCATTTGATGCTATGGAATAGGATATGAAAGCTGGTAGGGAAATCTGGGAGGATTTACGTACTCCCAGCCCCCCAAGCCTGACTGGAAGTGAGGCTTGCAACCACTGTCCATCTTCGAGGGAAAGATTCAACACACTCTCTAGCATGGTCTTGAGGAGAGAGTCATATTCCTTGAGTTTCGGACTGCTGAAGGCTGGGGAGCATCTCAGGAAGTATGTAAGTTTTGGGATTGACAGGCACCTGGTGAGTAGGTAGAAGGCATCATGTGTATCAGTCTTTCATCCTGCCTTAAATCGTCCTGAGGTCTGAGATTTTTTTTTCTAGGACGAGGTTGATGGTATTGGGCCCAAGAGGAGCACCAAGGAGAGTGCTGTTGGCAGAATCAATGGTTCGTGCCCCTGGTAAAACAGCACTAATGTTCTGGATCATCTGTCGATTGGTAGAAACTATTTCACATTTGGTGGGGTTTAAAGATAGGCCCAGGCTCTCTCCCGTGTCTTTAATTTTCCTGATGTCCTCTAGGAGAGATTCTGTAATGCCAGCTAGGGTACCATCATCCAAGAACCAGATATTGAGCTCGCTGGAGAGCTCTTCTGTGACTTCCTTGATGACCAAACAATAGTTTAGAAGCCACACTATAACACGATTCTATGAAGGGATAGAGGGAAGGGAAGTGTCTAGAAACTGCTTGGAGAGCAGCATCCCTTCTGACTGAGTTGAAAGCATTGGCAAAGTCCAATTTGATCAAGGCTTTTTCATTGGACATGTTGTTGATGTATACTCGGGCTGCGTGGGCAGCTGCTTCATAGCTTTGTTGAACACCAAAACCGAGCTGAGTTGGTTCCAATATTGTTGGTTTCAATATTCGTACTGCAGCCTTGGCGACTAGGCGCCGAAGGATGTTGCCCACTGCAATGGGCCTGATTCCTCCATCCTTTTTCCGGAGGGCACATAGTGAGGCACCAAAGAAAAGGGGTCTAATGACCTCTGGGACACTGCCAACCAAGCACACATTGGAAAATTTGGTGAGTTCAGACAGCAACCTCTCTGAAACCTCACCAAGTCCTGGATTGAGCATTTGTTTTAAGTGTTGTGGCCTTAAACCGGTGAAACCTCCTTCTGAGCCCTGTGGAAATGACATACCAGCTTTATACACATCAGCGTCCTGTAAGGTTAAATGTTCTTCACCTGGTGCAATGTCATGGGGGTCAATGTTGGTACTGGGAGCCCTGGGTGGATGTTTGTCCATCAGGGATTGTGCTGTAATGACATTAAGCCTCAGTGCTCCAATAGTATTACCCTCTTCTATTTTTCTGCTAATATATATATATATATATATATATGATATATATATATATATATATATATATATATATATATATATATATATATATATATATATATATATATATATATATTGTGGGACCCATAGCCTCGGAGAAGTGGACAAAAGGCTTCAAGGAAGAAAATTTGGATTTCTTCCTGATGCCATTTGAATATTCCACTTCCCTACCACCCATATTATATATATATATATATATATATATATATATATATATATATATATATATATATATATATATATATATATATATATGACCCAGAAGACCTTCCCACTTGCTATAACTTCATCCCAATAGGGTCGGAGACCCTTGGAGCGTGGGGCAAGTGTGCTCTAAAGTTTCTCAAAGAGCTGGGTGAGAAACTAATCATTGAAACCAGGGACCACAGGGCGACCAGCTTTCTCTTTCAGAGACTCAGTGTGGCGATCCAGAGGGAAAATGCCTGCAGCGTTCTGGGCACGCGGCCCACTGCCGGGGAGCTGGACGAAGTATTTGACATGTAGCTCTGAGTTATCTATGTTGTTTTACTCCCTATTGTATTCTTGCCTATGTATTTTGTATTGAAATAAAGTTTGTATAAAAAGATGGGTTGTAGGGGAAGTGGAATATTCAAATGGCTTCAGAAAGAAATCTAAATATTCTTCCTTGAAGCCTTCTTATCCACTTCTCCGAGGCAATGGGTCCCACAATTTACACCAGAGGTGGACCCCATCTATATATATATATATATATATATATATATATATATATATATATATATATATATATATATATATGCAAAAGATCACATTAAACAGGTGATATCAAAATATGCAAGACAACCACTGTGAAAAATAGAGGAATTCCACACGCTTTCGTGACTACTCACATTATTCTTCACATCAAGATAGAGTTAAAGTGTCGGTTTTCTCTTCAATGTTTTTGAGAGCTTTACGTATTTGTAGTCCAGCGTTCATAGATGAAGAAATCTCTAAAATTTAGGAAATAGCTAATGATTTAAAATACCCAAGAAACGTAATTGACAAATCTTTTAAAATAGCTAGAAATACTTTTTACAGTCCAAAAAGGGACAACCAACCCTATTTAACTAAAAATATTTTGGTTCTTCCTTACCATGAAAACTTGGTTGATATGACTTCCTTTCTGAAGAATTTTAATATCAAAGTTGTATTTAAAAATCTTGATACAGTAAAAAAAACTTTTGATAAATAATTTCCCCCAAAATGCTGACGGATGTGTCTATAAGATTCAGGTCCTCTTCACAGAGTCACGCTACTGTGAGGTGTGGTCTTTGTTAGTATGATGTGACTGTGAGGTGTAGTCTTGCCCCTTTATAAGCCTTCTCGTTATGTTTTGTTTTATATGCCCCGTGGCCTGATCGCTAAAGCTCTCGCTTCACACGGCGAGGGTCTGCGTTCGATTCCCAGCTCGGGTAGAAACATTGGGCGTGTTTCTTTACACCGGTTGTCTATGTTCACCCATCAGTAAAATGGGTACCTGGGAGTTAGTCGACTGGTGTGGGTCGCATCCTGGGAGAAGGACCTAATTTGCCCGAAATGCTCTGCATAACAAGGGACTTTCTATATAGTAGTATGTCATAGATGTCAGCTAGGCCTGTATACCTTGTACATGTACTTGTAGTAAATAAAGATATTATTATTATTATTATTAGTATTATTATAATGTGAGTAGTCACGAAAGCACTTGGAATTCCTCTATTTTTTCATATTGTTTGGCTTGCATATATATATATATATATATATATATATATATATATATATATATATATATATATATATATATATATTATCAATATTTATCTCACGCGCTGACCAACCACAAATATTAGAATGTTTGTAATAGGTAGAGCATGCGCACTAATGGTATGAGAACATTCATCACTGCACAAAGATCACTGGTGGTACGAGAAATGCTCACCTTTTTTCTAAGCAAAAACGAAAATACAAAAGGCTATACCGGGAGTATCATGACCCTAGGAAGGAAGCTCTGGAAAACGAACCCGGGGAGAGAGCCCTGGGGACCGAATACCCTGATTGACTCAAAACAGACAAATTCTGGTTCGAACGGGCAGGGAATCGAACCCTGGGATGGGGAAATTGGAATTTTTACACGAGATCCACAGTCGGATATTTCGATACGTGGCCGTGACGTGGTGGGACCTAAATGGCACAAATTATAAACCGTTTCTGCTGGTTACCACGGAAAGGAGAGAGAGAGAGAGAGAGAGAGAGAGAGAGAGAGAGAGAGAGAGAGAGAGAGAGAGAGAGAGAGAGAGAGAGAGAGAGAGAGAGAGAGAGAGAGAGAGAGAGAGAGAGAGAGAGAGAGAGAGAGAGGAGAGAGAGAGAGAGAGAGAGAGAGAGAGAGAGCAGAGAGAGAGAGATAGAGAGAGAGAGAGAGAGAGAGAGATGCCCAGCACATTGATGTTGCCATCCCTACTCATCTTGAAATGATGTACTTCACGCTACGCATAAACACTAGTACCTCTGTACTAGTATGTGCAATGTACAGACCTAAGTGGCAACATGCAGACCCCCATCAACTTCCTAATGGAAAATGTGGACTCCCTTCTGCCCCAACACAACTGTCAACATATTATAATTGTTGGTGACCTCAACCAACATCTTATACAGCTTGCACTTCTTGCAGTGTTTGACATGAAAAAAATTGTTGATTTCCCTACTTACATCTCTGGCTCCTCCCTTGAGCCAGTAGTGAGTGATCTGGCAGAAGGTATAGTCACTTGTAAACCCCTCGGCTATGTTGGATCGACTGACCACAAGGCTGTTTTTACGACACTTAAGATCCCAATAGAACGAGGTGAGGAGTCCACACGCACAACCTGGTTATGGGAAAGAGGTAATTGGCGAGCACTTTGCTCTGAGCTCGCCACCACCCATTGGAATGCTCTCACTGGACATATCCTTAATCTACACCAAGAACAAATCCCTCACCGGCAATATGTGACGAAGCCTACAAATCAGCCTTGGTTTGGCTTTCGTTGTAGAGAGGCTGCTACTGATAAGTACAAGGCTTGGCTAAGGTATAAGAGACATCCTACTATCTATAACAGGACCTTGCACAGGCAAGCCTGTAGGCATATGGGTGAAGTTCAAAAGTGGGCCCTCTCTAAATGGGAGGTGGACACGAAAAGAAAGCTAGCATCAGGTAGAGTGGGCTCCAAAACCTGGTGGTCTCTGGTCAAGGACAGACAAGGTTATCTGCCTGGGAAAACATATGGCAGGTAACATTTGCACCTGAGAAAACACAAATTCTGATGGTCTATAGGCACCATGATGATAATGCCGGAACATTAGTATGAATGGGAGAGTGATGGTACCCAGGGAAGAAGTTGATATACTTTCGGTGAAATTTGACTCCAAACTGACCATGAAGAACTACTTTGTAAATCTTGCAAACAAGGCAGTCAGGAAGCTTACAGCACTTTGACTTATCTCGTATTTGCTCGACAGTAGGGGTTGCAAGATTCTATATGAGGCAGAATACCTAAGACAGGAGGCTGCGTGTGATGCTTGAGGGGCAGGGCGAGGCAGGAGGCTGCGTGTGATGCTTGAGGGGCAGGGCGAGGCAGGAGGCTGAGTGTGATGCTTGAGGGGCAGGGCGAGGTAGGAGGCTGCGTGTGATGCTTGAGGGGCAGGGCGAGGCAGGAGGCTGCGTGTGATGCTTGAGGGGCAGGGCGAGGCAGGAGGCTGGATGTGATGCTTGAGGGGCAGGGTGAGGCAGGAGGCTGCTTGTGATGCTTGAGGGGCAGGGCGAGGCAGGAGGCTGCGTGTGATGCTTGAGGGGCAGGGCGAGGAAGGAGGCTGAGTGTGATGCTTGAGGGGCAGGGCGAGGCAGGAGGCTGCGTGTGATGCTTGAGGGGCAGGGCGAGGCAGGAGGCTGCGTCTCTATAATTACAGAATTGTATATATATAATACTATCATGCTAGAATATTTTTCCATACATTAATCGCTTCATACTGTGTCAGGCACTAACTCCATCGCAACCGGAACCAAGTTTCCCACAACTGGTCATAATTGTTCGTATTTCAGCGTTTAATGGTTATTCGTGTCGTAGGCAGACATATCGCACACGTTTTTATAATTTGTTTAACTGTTGTTAAATATGCATTTCCGTAGGTTTACATAACCTAACCTAAAATCACTAAATAGTAACTGCGGGTTTTTAGGAAGTGAATTTGGCTGTAGTGATTGTTGTGTTGACAACAAGAGTTCTCTGTTAAAAATTGTGTGTGGGTCGCATGCACAGGTCTCGCCTAATCATACCAGTATATTGTATTGAAACGTTTCGGTCCTGGGACCTTGTTCAATCCACTGTTGGACCGAAATGTTTACACAATAAAATGTCCTAAGTGTTTGCTCATATGTCTTCACCCACGAATTGGTGGTATTATATTCCAAGTTTTTCACCGTACAGTTTGTGGTTCACTTGAGAATTCATCATAACCTTATAACCAGGTCGCTAACACAGAGGGCTTATCATATTAATGGTATATAATATCGAAAAGTTGCAGTATTACCGTCGTTCTGGTCCGTTGCAGTATTATCGTCGTTCTGGTCCGTTGCAGTATTATCGTCGTTCTGTTTCGTATTTGATGTCCTACACTGATCCTCGAATAGAGCAATTGAGCTAGAAGTACAAAGAGGTCCTACGGTCCTTCTAATCTTCAATTCAGCGCCTTTCCTCTCCACCACTATCTAGCAATTTCCTTAACCTTTGTCCTCCATGTCAAGAAGATTACTACGAATCCTCATGTTCTCTTCAGTTAGTTGATGTATCACTCTCAAGGCTTTCTCCAGCTCTAGCTTTATCTGGTGGTAGAGCTGCTACAAAGGAGACTTTGTTTTTTTACACTTCACAGAGAGGTTAGAGCTTACTAAGGACGTCCTCACACAATACATGTCAGCTCGGTCAGGTACCTGTTCAACCTATTTTTAAACTTCTGGCTTCAATGATGTTACTCAGCAGTTTGTTCCACTCATCCACGACTCTATTACCAAACCAGTGCTTTCCTATGTTCTTCCTAAATCTAAACTTGCCCAAGGTAAATTCATTGCTACGAATCCCCGTTTGATCAAATATTTTCAGCACATTATTTATATCCTCTTTTGTAGACCTTGGTCATATCCTCCCTAACTTTACGCCTTTCCAGAGAGTGCAAATTCAGTTCCCTCAGTCTATCCTCCTAAGAAAGATTTTTGATACATGGGATCAACTTCTTCACAGTTAACTCTGTTTTCCAGCTCATCTATGTCCATTCAAAACTGCGCAGCATATACTAAATGGGGCTTTATCAAGGATGTTTAATGCCAACATACATTACTGACAAGTAGATTAGTAAGACACATGTTCAACAGTTTGGTGTCTTTAATGACGAGATGTTTCGCCTGCTCAGCAGGCTTCTTCAGTCGAAATGCAGATGAGCTAGCAAAAGTCGTGGAGATGTAGATGTGAAGTGATCAGTCCTTCAGCTGCCTGAGAAGAGGGACTGACCACCTCAAATTTACTTCTCCAGACTTGTGCTGTTTCCTCAGTACTTTCAACAGTAAATATACCAAAATGTTCCATATCTTACTCTTCGTATTTACTATTCTGATCTATCGCCTCAGATGCCTTTGCAAAAAAACAAAACAAAGTAAGGTTACTTAACTCGTTAAGTAAAAATGCCCCTTTTAAAAACCGTGCTGAGATTCATTGATCAATTTACATTTTTTAAGGTGGCTTTGAATTGCCTCTGCACTTATTAGTTTCATAAATTTTCCCCACAATTGAGATTAAGTTGACTGGTCTGTAATTGGAAACCAAAGACCTTTTTCCCAAATGAATGAACATCGACCTACACAATCTAATAACACTCCAAATTTTTCTCTTAATAAGAAATATTAATAATAATAATAATAATAATAATAATAATATCTTTATTTACTACAAGTACATGTACATGGTATACAGGCCTAGCTGACATCAGTGACATACTACTATATAGAAAGTCCCTTGTTATGCTGAGCATTTCGGGCAGATTAGGTCAGTGTCCCAGGATGCGACTCACACCAGTCGACTAACACCCAGGTACCCATTTTACTGATGGGGAACATAGACAACAGGTGTAAAGAAACACGCCCAATGTTTCTGCCCTGGCTGGGAATCGAACCCAGGCCCTCGCCGTGTGAAGCGAGAGCTTTAGCCACCAGACCACCAGAGGCCAATCTGAAGAAGCGTTCTTAAGTTATCGTGGAGTTATAGTGGATAAAAAAACGTCAAATTGCAAATTTTGAATATGTATGAATTACTAAAACTTAGAGTAGAAGAGAGGTTTCAGGCTGGGTAGAGTTCTACATGAGTAGTTCTATCAGCACAAAAATGTTTATCAGACACCATACTTGTTTGGAGAAAAAGAAGGAATAAGGATAAAGGAACGAGGGTTAAAGGAACGATAAGACCCTATAAGTTTTTACATCAAATTAATTAAAAATAATTAGGATTAACTAAAGTTTATTATTAAGAAGATGTTTGGTTGGGGCGACTAGGATATAAGTTATTTAATTTGAACTTGTATGACCAGAGCTTTGGTAAGATGGGGAAGGAATAAGAATGGGTAAGGATGGAAATATGGGAAAAGAGTGGGTGGGGTTAGGTTAGGTGGGATACTAAAGGTAAGTGGCCTAACCACTTTAGTGCATTTTAATACATGTATGTGTGTGTATGTGTGTGTTTGTAGTGTCATTAATGAAATCAGTTTCATTGAATGGGGTATAACACTTACCCATCAGTTTCACACAGTTATAACAAATGTATAACTGCATGACACTGAGTTAACTTTCTTTATTGAAATAAAATGTATTTGAGTAGATGATCCTTTTTTAGGATTTGAGAATAAGTTACTTTAGGGATAACAGTGTAATTTTTTTTTATTTAGAGTTCTTATCAATAAAAGAGTTTGCGACCTCGATGTTGAATTTAAAGTTTCTTTGTAGTGCAACAATAACACTGGTCTGCATTTGGAATGTTTTTAATTTTTATTTTTATTCATGGTTGCGATTTTACATATTCTTGTAAATATCTAAACTATTTTGCTGTATCACGTAAGGATTTTGAATAAAATAAAAATTAATGATAAAAAAATGTGAATTTTTAATAAATTATTACTTTATTAAAATTAGGCAAGTAATCATTGAAAAACACATTCTGTTAGTTTTAAGAACATATGAATTCCAAATTTACATGAATCAAATCAAATGATTATATTAAAAAAAAATATGCTCCTAATGGTTAACCTACATATTGAATCAAAGGAAGGAGGCCCACTTTGATTTTCGCTTGTGCTGTGCATCAATGACCAGCAGTAATCTGCCATCATGCTGACATTCCATTTGCCATGGTATCGAGTTTCCATGGTGCAAATATCCTGATGGAACCGCTCTCCTTGTTCCTTACTGTAGTTCCCACAATTGTTGAGAAAATAGTCAAGATGTGAGTGCAAAAAGTACATCTTCACACTCATTCTAGACCCAAGTTGTTGGAAACTTGAAATCAGGTCTTGGATATTTTTTTTCATATTCGGGGGAGCGCCTGTTTCCCAGGAAGTTGTGGACAATCTGCTTGAATGAAAACCAGGCATTCACCTCGACACCTGCTAATGCTTCGTCAAAACGCTTGTCCTTCCCCAGTTCCCGAATCTGAGGGCCAACAAAGATTCCTGCCTTTAGCTTGTCTTCACTTATACGAAGAAACTTTGACTCCAGGTACTTGAAAACAGTTCCATTCTTGTTCAAGGCCTTCACAAAATTTTTCATAAGCCCTAATTTGATGTGGAGTGGTGGCAGCAGAATTTTCTTGGGGTCAACTAGTGGCACAGTTTTCACGTTGTAATTTCCGGGTAAGAAGCTGGTTCTTGGCGGCCAGTCTTTTTGTTCATAGTGCTGGCTGTCTGCCCTATTATCCCAAAGACACAGAAAACAGGGATACTTGGTGTATCCGCCTTGAAGACCTAGTAGGAGAGCAATAATTTTTAAATCACCACAAATGAGAAAATTGATTCTGGTACTTGATTGCAGATATTAGTGTCTTCATATTTGCGTAAGTTTCTGACATTTGGACACTATGGCCAATTGGCACAGATGCAGCTGTGTTGCCATTGTAGATAAGTACAGCCTTCAAACTTCTTTTAGAAGAATCAATGAAGAGAAATATTTGAGCAGAAAACTAAAGATTCCTCTTTGTCAAAGAAATGAGTGAATTCCGCTTCACGATGACGGTACCAAGCGAATGTTGTTCCAGGAGCTGGAAGCCTGTGTTCCTTCAGTCTAGAGCCAAGTAACTGTGCACTTTCTTTCGGAAGGTTAAGGTCTCTTACCAAGTCATTGAGCTCACCTTGGTTGAAGGGTTTAGGATAGTCATTTATTGGTGGTTCATAGTCTACTTCCATCTTCTTAGAATCACTGGTATCAGACTCTGATGAAATTTGCCATGTCTCAGGTGGCACAGGTACAGGAATATCTTCAGAGTGTGGAACAGCCTTATTGCTGAAGGAATATTTGGGTATATTATGCGATCTTTAATCTTCTTGTTGAATCCAGCTACTTCAGTCATCCAAAAGTAACAAGTCATCATGATGGTTCATCTGCATGTGTCCTTTTTACCTAACATCAATAAATGTTTTGCGAATCTTTTACTTGATGACATTCACCAGACTGAATGTTCCCTCGGACTTGTAAGTGATGACATTCACCAGACTGAATGTTCCCTCGCACTTGTAAGTGATGACATTCACCAGACTGAATGTTCCCTCGCACATGTAAGTGATGACATTCACCAGACTGAATGTTCCCTCGCACTTGTAAGTGATGACATTCACCAGACTGAATGTTCCCTCGTACTTGTAAGTGATGACATTCACCAGACTGAATGTTCCCTCGTACTTGTAAGTGATGACATTCACCAGACTGAATGTTCCCTCGTACTTGTAAGTGATGACATTCACCAGACTGAATGTTCCCTCGTACTTGTAAGTGAAGACATTCACCTAAGTGAATGATCCATCGTACTTGTAAGTGATGACATTCACCAGACTGAATGTTCCCTCGTACTTGTAAGTGAAGACATTCACCTAAGTGAATGATCCATCGTACTTGTAAGTGATGACATTCACCAGACTGAATGTTCCCTCGTACTTGTAAGTGAAGACATTCACCTAAGTGAATGATCCATCGTACTTGTAAGTGATGACATTCACCAGACTGAATGTTCCCTCGTACTTGTAAGTGAAGACATTCACCAGACTGAATGTTCCCTCGCACTTGTAAGTGAAGACATTCACCTAAGTGAATGATCCATCGTACTTGTAAGTGATGACATTCACCAGACTGAATGTTCCCTCGTACTTGTAAGTGATGACATTCACCAGACTGAATGTTCCCTCGTACTTGTAAGTGATGACATTCACCAGACTGAATGTTCCCTCGTACTTGTAAGTGATGACATTCACCAGACTGAATGTTCCCTCGTACTTGTAAGTGATGACATTCACCAGACTGAATGTTCCTCGTACTT
>WNWK01026379.1:20000-27444 GCA_009830355.1 Cherax destructor | reverse complement strand
ACGTACTGACCAGCTGTGTGACTGTTTGATCACTGTGACGGGACCAGTGTGTGACTGTTTGATCACTGTGACTGACCAGTGTGTGACTGTTTGATCACTGTGACTGACCAGTGTGTGACTGTTTGATCACTGTGACTGACCACTGTGTGACTGATCACTGTGACTGACCAGTGTGTGACTGATCACGTGTGACTGACCAGTGTGACTGTTTGATCACTGTGACTGACCAGTGTGTGACTGTTTGATCACTGTGACTGACCAGTGTGTGACTGCTTGATCACTGTGACTGACCAGTGTGTGACTGTTTGATCACTGTGACTGACCAGTGTGTGACTGTTTGATCACTGTGACTGACCAGTGTGTGACTGTTTGATCACTGTGACTGTGTGGTCACTGTGACTGACCAGTGTGTGACTGTTGATCACTGTGACTGACAGTGACTGTTTGACTGCAGCTGTGTGACTGTTTGGTCACTGTGACTGACCAGTGTGTGACTGTTTGATCACTGTGACTGACCAGTGTGTGACTGTTTGATCACTGTGACTGACCAGTGTGTGACTGTTTGATCACTGTGACTGACCAGTGTGTGACTGTTTGATCACTGTGACTGACCAGTGTGTGACTGATCACTGTGTGACTGACCAGTGTGTGACTGTTTGATCACTGTGACTGACCAGTGTGTGACTGTTTGATCACTGTGTGACTGACCAGTGTGTGACTGTTTGACCACTGTGACTGACTTTGTCCTTGACAGTGGCTGCCGTGATGATGTGACTGGTGTTGTCTGTCATGGTACTTTTGTGCCGTGTGTTCTGCGCTGTGTGCTGTGACTGTGACCCGTACGTTTGTGACCAGTGTGTGCACTGGACACAGTGTGACTGTTTCACTGCTATGGAGTTTGTCACTGTGACGCAGTGTGACTGTTTATCTGTGACGTGTGTTTGTCAGTGTGACTACTGTGCTGTTGATCCTGACGACGGTGACTGACACTGTGACGACAGTGTTTCATGTGTGACTCACTGTGACGCATGGCTGTTCACTGTTGACGTGTGTGACTGTGCTGACTGCTGTGTGACTGACACTGTGTGACTTTGTACTGTGCGCAGTGGTGACTGTTGTGTTGCATGTGTGACTGGATGCTGTGACTGTTTGTCCTGATGACATGTGTTGTACTGCTGTTGTCACTGTGACTGATGTGTGACTGTTATCACTGATGACCATGACTGACACTGTGTGACTACAGTGTGGACTGTTTGATCACTGTGACTGACCATGTGTGACTGTTTGATCACTGACTCCATTGTGACTGATCACGGACGCAGTGTGTGACTGTTTGATCACTGTGACTGACCAGTGTGTGACTGTTGTCACTGTGACTGACCAGTGTGTGACTGTTTGATCACTGTGACTGACAGTGTGGACTTGACACTGTACTGACAGTGTGACTGTTTGATCACTGTGACTGACCATGTGTGACTGTTTGTACTGTGACTGACCATGTGTGACTGTTTGATCACTGTGACTGACCATGTGTGACTGTTTGTCACTCGTGTGACCTGATACTGTGACTGTTTGATCACTGTGACTGACCATGTGTGACTGTTGTACGTGACTGTGACTGACCAGTGTGTGACTGATCACTGTGGCACCATGTTGACTGTTGATCCTGTGACTGACCAGTGTGTGACTGTTTGATCACTGTGTACTGACCATGTGTACTGTGATCACTGTGACTGACCATGTGTGACTGTTGTATGATCAACCAGTGTGTGACTGTTTGATCACTGTGACTGACGAGTGTGTGACTGTTTGGTCACTGTGACTGATCACTGTGTGACTGTTTGATCACTGTGACTGACCAGTGTGCGACTATTTGATCACTGTGACTGACCAGTGTGTGACTGTTTGATCACTGTGACTGACCAGTGTGTGACTGTTTGATCACTGTGACTGACCAGTGTGTGACTGATCACTGTGTGACTGACCAGTGTGTGACTGTTTGGTCACTGTGACTGACCAGTGTGTGACTGTTTGGTCACTGTGACTGACCAGTGTGTGACTGTTTGGTCACTGTGACTGACCAGTTTGTGACTGGTCACTGTGACTGGCCAGTGTGTGACTGTTTGGTCGACTGGCCAGCGGCTGTGTTTGGCCAGTCTGTGGCGCTATGAGGAGTTTCAACACATGATGAGTCACAAACACGCACACACACACACACACACACACACACACACACACACACACACACACACACCTACAGTTTTTGTGTGTTTTAGTCAAAACAATTATATCTGGCTGGTGTTTTAAAACAATATCTGCTAGTGTTTTAAAACAATACCTGGCTGGTGTTTTAAAACAATATTTGCTGGTGTTTTAAAACAATATCTGGCTGTTTGATCACTGTGACTGACGAGTGTGTGACTGTTTGGTCACTGTGACTGATCACTGTGTGACTGTTTGATCACTGTGACTGACCAGTGTGTGACTGTTTGATCACTGTGACTGACCAGTGTGTGACTGTTTGATCACTGTGACTGACCAGTGTGTGACTGTTTGATCACTGTGACTGACCAGTGTGTGACTGATCACTGTGTGACTGACCAGTGTGTGACTGTTTGGTCACTGTGACTGACCAGTGTGTGACTGTTTGGACACTGTGACTGACCAGTGTGTGACTGTTTGGTCACTGTGACTGACCAGTTTGTGACTGGTCACTGTGACTGGCCAGTGTGTGACTGTTTGGTCGACTGGCCAGCGGCTGTGTTTGGCCAGTCTGTGGCGCTATGAGGAGTTTCAACACATGATGAGTCACAAACACGCACACACACACACACACACACACACACACACACACACACACACACACACCTACAGTTTTTGTGTGTTTTAGTCAAAACAATTATATCTGGCTGGTGTTTTAAAACAATATCTGCTAGTGTTTTAAAACAATACCTGGCTGGTGTTTTAAAACAATATTTGCTGGTGTTTTAAAACAATATCTGGCTGTTGTTTTAAAACAATAGCAGGTATTGTTTTAAAACAATATCTGGTTGGTGTTTTAAAACAATATCTGGCTGTTGTTTTAAAACAATACCTGCTATTGTTTTAAAACAATATCTGGCTGGTGTTTTAAAACAATATCTGCTACTGTTTTAAAACAATATCTGGCTGTTTTTTTAAAACAATATTTGCTGGTGTTTTAAAACAATATCTGCTATTGTTTTAAAACAATATCTGGCTCTTGTTTTAAAAGAATATCTGCTGATGTTTTAAAACAATATCTGGCTGGTGTTTTAAAACAATATCTGCTAGTGTTTTAAAACAATATCTGGCTGGTGTTTTAAAACAATATCTGCTGGTGTTTTAAAACAATATCTGCTGGTGTTTTAAAACAATATCTGCTGGTGTTTTAAAACAATATCTGGCTGGTGTTTTAAAACAATATCTGCTGGTGTTTTAAAACAATATCTGGCTGGTGTTTTAAAAGAATATCTGGCTGGTGTTTTAAAACAATATCTGCTAGTGTTTTAAAACAATATCTGGCTGGTGTTTTAAAACAATATCTGCTTGTGTTTTAAAACAATATCTGCTGGTGTTTTAAAACAATATCTGGCTGGTGTTTTAAAACAATATCTGGCTGGTGTTTTAAAACAATATCTGCTTGTGTTTTAAAACAATATCTGCTGGTGTTTTAAAACAATATCTGCTGGTGTTTTAAAACAATATCTGGCTGGTGTTTTAAAACAATATCTGCTAGTGTTTTAAAACAATATCTGGCTGGTGTTTTAAAACAATATCTGCTTGTGTTTTAATACAATATCTGCTGGTGTTTTAAAACAATATCTGCTGGTGTTTTAAAACAATATCTGGCTGGTGTTTTAAAACAATATCTGCTGGTGTTTTAAAAGAGTATCTGCTGGTGTTTTAAAACAATATCTGCTGGTGTTTTAAAACAATATCTGGCTGGTGTTTTAAAACAATATCTGCTAGTGTTTTAAAACAATATCTGGCTGGTGTTTTAAAACAATATCTGCTTGTTTTAATACAATATCTGCTGGTGTTTTAAAACAATATCTGCTGGTGTTTTAAAACAATATCTGGCTGGTGTTTTAAAACAATATCTGCTGGTGTTTTAAAAGAGTATCTGCTGGTGTTTTAAATTCTATAATAGAAGTAAAAGAATGGAGTAGTATAAGCTTTGGTAGGGGGTAACGGGTGGGGAGGGAGGGAGGGGGTAGGGGTAGGGGGTCAAACAGGTAGGTGAACGAAATTTTGTGAGATAGTGAAGCAGGAGTCAAGCTGTCTAGTGGTGCTCTCTCTCTCTCTCTCTCTCTCTCTCTCTCTCTCTCTCTCTCTCTCTCTCTCTCTCTCTCTCTCTCTCTCTCTCTCTCTCTCTCTCTCTCTCTCTCTCTCTCTCTCTCTCACTGGGTACCGGTGTGTGAGCCGCCCCATGCCGCCCCTGGTGGGTCAGCCCACCCACCCACACCGCCCACTAGCCTGGCCCACCCAACGAACGCCCACCCACACCGCCCACCTGCCCACTAGCCTGGCCCACCCACCTCGCCGCCACCCACCGCCCGCCCACCAAGGCCACCCATGCTATCGTCTGATGTTGCTCTCTGCCGCCCATGGTGTGGGTGGCAGTGTGGTGATAAGCCGCCCACACTGCCACCCATGGTGTGGCAGACACTGCTGCTGGAGACAGCAGACAACAGTGATTGCCACACCACGGGCGGCTGACCAGCACACTGAAGCAGCAGTGTCTGCAGCAGTGACTACTGTCTGCAGCAGTGACTACTGTCTGCACCAGTGTCTGTAGCAGTGACTACTGTCTGCAGCAGTGACTACTGTCTGCAGCAGTGTATGATGTCTGAAGCAGTGACTACTGTCTGCAGCAGTGTCTGATGTCTGCAGCAGTGACTACTGTCTGCAGCAATGACTACTGTCTGCAGCAGTGACTACTGTCTGCAGCAGTGTCTGATGTCTGCAGCAGTGTCTGATGTCTGCAGCAGTGACTACTGTCTGCAGCAGTGACTACTGTCTGCAGCAGTGACTACTGCCTGCAGCAGTGTCTGATGTCTGCAGCAGTGTCTGATGTCTGCAGCAGTGACTACTGTCTGCAGCAGTGTCTGTTGTCTGCAGCAGTGACTGTTGTCTGCAACACATTACTGTCTGCAGCAGTGTCTGATGTCTACAGCAGTATCTAATGTCTACAGCAGTATCTGATGTCTGCAGCAGTGACTACTGTCTGCAGCAGTGTCTGATGTCTGCAGCAGTGTCTGATGTTTGCAGCAGTGACTGCTGTCTGCAGCAGTGTCTGATGTCTGCAGCAGTGACTGCTGTCTGCAGCAGTGTCTGATGTCTGCAGCAGTGTCTGATGTTTGCAGCAGTGACTGCTGTCTGCAGCAGTGTCTGATGTCTGCAGCGGTGTCTGATGTCTGCAGCAGTGTCTGATGTTTGCAGCGGTGACTGCTGTCTGAAGCAGTGTGCACTGTCTGCAGCAGTGACTATTGTCTGCTGTCTGCAGCAGTGTCTGATGTCTGCAGCAGTGTCTGATGTTTGCAGCGGTGACTGCTGTCTGCAGCAGTGTCAGCTGTCTGCAGCAGTGACTGCTGTTTGCAGACACTGCTGTCTGCTAAGGGGGGAGAGCAGCACCTGGATTCACCTTCCCTTAGGTGGGTATGTGGGGGCGCTCTTCCCTCCTTGCCGCAGTAGGGGCGCTCCACCTCCTTGCCCCAATAGGGGCGCTCCCCCTCCTTGCCCGTGGGGGGCGCTCCCTCTCCTTGCCCCACCTGTGTCTGAGGGGTAGGGGCATTCCCCTCCTTAGAACCCCCGAAATCCCCCTGTCTACCACACCCCTCAGACTGACCCCTCCCTTCCAGCACTCACACACTCTCACAACACTCACACACTCTCACTTTAGCTATGACTCGACCCCTGCAACCACAACTAGGTGAGTACAACTAAGTGAGTACAACTAGGTGAGTACAACTAGGTGAGTACAACTAGGTGAGTACAACAAGGTGAGTACAACTAGGTGAGTACAACTAGGTGAGTACAACTAGGTGAGTACAACACTCACACACACCCACAACACTCACACTCTCCCAACACTCACAACATTCACAACACTCACACACTCACACACACCCACAACACTCAAACACTCTCACAACACTCACACACACTCACAACACTCACACACACCTACATCACTCACACACTCTCACAACACTCACACACTCACAACACTCACACGCACCCACAACACTCACACACTCTCACAACACTCACACACTCTCACAACACTCACACACTCTCACAACACTCACACACCCACAACACTCACACACTCTCACAACACTCACACTCAATCACAACACTCACACACACTCACAACACACACACTCACACAAACCCGGCGGGACCGAAACATTTCGAAGTGTTTCGTTACACACACACACACACACACACACACACACACACACACACACACACACATATATATATATATATATATATATATATATATATATATATATATATATATATATATATATATATATATATATATATATAAGGCTAGTTCCACAACTCAGGGGTCTGTCCTATGAAGAAAGATTGAGGGAAATAGAACTAACAACACTGGAGGAAAGAAGGGTCAGAGGAGACATGATAACGACATACAAAATACTGCGGGGAATCGACAAGGTAGACAGGGACAGGATGTTCCAGAGAGGGAACACAGAAACAAGGGGACACAACTGGAAGCTGAAGACTCAGATGAGTCAAAGGGATGTTAGGAAGCATTTCTTCAGCCACAGAGTAGTCAGGAAGTGGAATAGTCTAGAGAAAGATATAGTGGAGGCAGGAACCATACATAGTTTTAAGACGAGGTATGATAAAGCTCATGGAGCAGGGAGAGCAGAGACCCAGTAGCGGACAGCGAAGAGGCGGGGCCAGGAGCTGAGTCTCGACCCCTGCAACCACAATTAAGTGAGTACAATTAGGTGAGTACTCACACACTCACAACACTCACACTCTCACAACACACTCTCACAACACTCACATTCTCACAACACACACTCTCACAACACACTCTCACAACACTCACATTCTCACAACACACATTCTCATAACTCTCACACACTCCCACAACACTTACACACGCACACTCACACAACACTCACACTCTCACAACACTCACACACGCACACTCACACAACACTCACACTCTCACAACACTCACACACGCACACTCACACAACACTCACACTCTCACAACACTCACACACGCACACTCACACACTCTCACAACATACACACTCTCACAACACTCACAACACACACACACACACACACACACACACACAACACACACACACACACACACCACACACACACATACACCCCGATGGCATGGTGGCTAGCGCTCTTGCTTCAC
>WNWK01026379.1:0-12500 GCA_009830355.1 Cherax destructor | reverse complement strand
TTCTTTGCCCTTCTCCTATCTTCATAACTTTGCATTTGGTGGGGTTAAATTCCAGAAGCCAGTTGCTAGACCAGATGTCAAGCTTGTCCAGGTCTCTTTGAAGTCCTGCTTGGTCTTCATTCGATGTGATTCTCCTCATTAATTTCACATCATCTGCGAACAGAGACACTTCTGAGTCTATCCAGTCCGTCATGTCATTCACATATACCAAGAATAGCACTGGTCCTAGGACTGACCCCTGTGGTACACCGCTCGTCACAGGCGCCCACTGTGATACCTCATTGCACACCATGACCCGTTGTTGCCTCCCTGTGAGATATTCCCTGATGTATGTGTCTTTGTGTACTCACCTAGTTGTTGTTGTTGCAGGGGTCGAGTCATAGCTCCTGGCCCCGCCTCTTTACTGGCCGCTACTGGGTCACTCTCCCTGCGCCATGAGCTTTATCATACCTCTTCTTAAAGCTATGTATGGAACCTGCCTCCACTACATCGATTCCTGAACTATTCCACTTCCCGACCACTCTGTGACTGAAGAAATACTTCCTAACATCCCTGTGATTCATCTAAGTCTTCAACTTCCAACTGTGTCCCCTTGTTGCTGTGTCCCATCTCTGGAACATTCTGTCCCTGTCCACCTTGTCAATTCCTCTCAGTATTTTATATGTCTTTATCATGTCCCCCCTATCTCTCCTGTCCTCCAGTGTCGTCAGGGCGATTTCCCTTAACCTCTCCTCGTAGGACATACCCCTTAGCTCTGAGACTAGTCTTGTTGCAAACCTTTGCACTTTCTCTAGTTTCTTTACGTGCTTGGCTAGGTGTGGGTTCCAAACTGGTTCTGCATACTCCAATATGGGCCTAATGTACACAGTGTACAGGGTCCTGAACGATTCCTTATTAAGATGTCAGAATGCTGTTCTTAGGTTTACTAGGCACCCGTATGCTGCAGCAGTGATTTGGTTGATGTGCGCCTCAGGAGATGTGCCTGGTGTTATACTCACCCCAAGATCTTTTTCCTTGAGTGAGGTTTGTAGCCTCTGTCCCCCTAGACTGTACTCTGTCTGCAGTCTTCTTTGCCCTTCCCCAATCTTCAAGACTTCGCACTTGGTGGGATTGAACTCCAAGAGCCAATTGCTGGACCAGGCTTGCAGCCTGTCCAGATCCCTCTGTAGTTCTGCCTGGTCCTCGTCCGATTGAATTCTTCTCATCAACTTCACATCATCTGCAAACAGGGACACTTCGGAGTCTATTACTTCCGTCATGCCATTCACAAACATCAGAAACAGCACCGGTCCTAGGACTGATCCCTGTGGCACCCCGCTCGTTACAAGTGCCCACTCTGACACCTCGCCATGTACCATGACTCGCTGTTGTTTTCCGGACAGGTATTCCATGATCCATTGCAGAGCCTTCCCTGTTATTCCTGCCTGGTCCTCCAGCTTTTGTACTAATCTCTTGTGTGGAACTGTGTCAAATGCCTTCTTGCAGTCAAAGAAAATGCAATCTACCTGCCCCTCTCTCTCTTGTCTTACTGCCGTCACCGTGTCATAGAACTCCAATAGGTTTGTAACTGCTAGTGTGTGTGTGTGTGTGTGTGTGTGTGTACTCACCTAGTTGTGGTTGCAGGGGTCGAGTCAAAGCTCCTGGCCTGCGTGTGTGTGTGTGTTTTGTGTGTGTGTGTGTGTGTGTTTTGTGTGTGTGTGTGTGTGTGTGTGTGTGTGTGTGTGTGTGTGTGTGTACTCACCTATTTGTACTCACCTATTTGTGGTTACAGGGGTCGAATCATAGCTCCTGGCCCTGCCTCTTCACTGATTGCTACTAGGTCCTCTCTCTCCCTGCTCCATGAGCTTTATCAAACCTAGTCTTAAAACTATGTATGGTTCCTGCCTCCACTACGTCACTTTCTAGGCTATTCCACTTCCTGACAACTCTTTGACTGAAGAGATACTTCCTAACATCTCTTTGACTCATAGGAGTCTTCAACTTCCAACTGTGACCCCTTGTTTCTGTGTCCCCTCTCTGGAACATCTTGTCTCTGTCCACCTTATTTATTCCACACAGTATTTTATATGTCATTATCATGTCTCCCCTAACCCTCCTGTCCTCTAGTGTCGTCAGGCCGATTTCTCTTAACCTTTCTTTGTAGGACAATCCCCTTAGCTCTGGGACTAGTCTTGTTGCAAACCTTTGCACTTTCTCTAATTTCCTGACGTGCTTGACCAGGTGTGGGTTCCAAACTGGTGCTGCATACTCCAGTATGGGCCTGACGTATATGGTGTACAGAGCCTTGAACGATTCCTTAGTGAGGTATTGGAACGCTATTCTTAGGTTTGCAACCCGCCCCTATGCTGCAGCAGTTATCTGATTGATGTGTGCCTCAGGAGATGTGCTCGGTATTATACTCACCCCAAGATCTTTTTCCTTGAGTGAGGTTTGCAGTCTTTGGCCACCTAGATTATACTCTGACTGCGGTCTTCTTTGCCCTTCCCCGATCTTCATGACTTTGCATTTGGCAGGGTTAAATTCAAGGAGCCATTTGTGATGAATGGTTCAGAGAACCGACAAGTTATAAATTAGACACATATGCAACACTTGGGTATCTTTATTGAGGAAACATTTCGCCACACAGTGGCTTCATCAGTCCAATACAAAGTAGAAAGGTGTAAGGAGAGGAGGAGTTTGAGGTAATCAGTCCCTCGGCCTAGAGTCGATGTGTTCAGTCCATCAATCTTGTAGAACGTACAGCACATGTCCGTAGAGGTGGCTTATATACTGTAGTCAGGTGAGGCGAAGCAGCAGGAGGCGGGGTCATAGTGGTAGCATCCCCTAGTCAAAGTAGGTCTTAGTCCAAAGGTTGGACAAGTGTTGAAGAATTTGTTTGATACAAACGAATTCTTCAACACTTGATACAAACGAATTCTTCAACACTTGTCCAACCTTTGGACGAAGACCTACTTCGACTAGTGGATGGTACCACTATGACCCCGCAACCTGCTGCTTCGCCTCACCTGACTACAGTATATAAGCCACCTCTACGGACATGTGCTGTACTTTCTACAAGATTGATGGACTGAACACATCTACTCTAGGCCGAGGGACTGATTACCTCAAACTCCTCTCCCTACACCTTTCTACTTTGTATTGGACTGATGAAGCCACTGTGTGGCGAAACGTTTCCTCAATAAAGATACCCAAGTGTTGCATATGTGTCTAATTTATAAGGAGCCATTTACTGGACCAGGCTTGTAGCCTGTCTAAGTCTCTTTGTAGTCCTACCTGATCCTCAACTTATTTAATTCTTCTCATTAACTTCACATCATCTGCAGAGACACTTCTGAGTCTAGCCCTTTCGTTATGTCATTCACACATACCAAAAATAGTACAGGTCCTAGGACTGACCCTTGTGGAACCCCACTCGTCACAGGTGCCCACTCTGACACCTCGTCACGTACCATGACTCGTTGTTGCCTCCCTGTCAGATATTCTCTGATCCATTGCAGTGCCTTTCCTGTTACGTGTGCTTGATCCTCTAGCTTTTGCATTAACCTCTTGTGAGGAACTGTGTCGAATGCCTTCTTGCAGTCCAAGAAAATGCAGTCTATCCACCCCTCTCTCTCGTGTCTTACTTCTGTTACCTTGTCATAAAACTCCAGTAGGTTTGTGACACAGGATTTTCCTTCCCTGAAACCCTGCTGGTTGTCGTTTATAAGCTTGTGTCTTTCTAGGTGCTCCACCACTCTCCTCCTGATGATCTTCTCCATGACTTTGCATACTATACACGTCAGTGACACAGGTCTGTAGTTTAATGCCTTGTGTCTGTCTCCTTTCTTAAAAATTGGGAATACATTTGCCATCTTCCACACCTCAGGTAGTTGCCCAGTTTCAATGGAGAAATGTTGTCAGGTCCCACCGCTTTTGAGGTATCGAGTTCACATAACAGCTTCTTCACCTCCTCCTTGGTTGTGTGAATTTCATCCAGCACTTGTTGGTATACCTCCCTATTTTGAATTCCTGGGGTCCTTTCTGTCTCCTCTGTAAATACTTCTTTAAATCTCATGTTGAGCTCCTCACATACCTCTTGGTCGTTTCTTGTGAACTCCCCACCTTCCTTCCTCAGCCTGATTACCTGGTCCTTGACTGTTGTTTTCCTCCTGATGTGGCTGTACAACAGCTTTGGGTCAGACTTGACTTTTGATGCTATATCATTTTCATATTGTCGCTGAGCCTCCCTTCTTACCTGTGAATATTCGTTTCTGGTTCTTCGGCTAATCTCTTTATTTTCCTGGGTCCTTTGTCTTCTGTACTTTTTCCATTCTCTAGCGCACTTAGTTTTTGCCTCCCTACACCTCTGGGTGAACCAAGGACTCGTTCTGGTCTTCCCATTACTTCTGTTTCCCTTGGGGACAAACCTCTCCTCTGCCTCTTTGCATTTGGTTGTCACATATTCCATCATTTCTTTTACTGGTTTTCCTGCCAATTCTCTCTCCCACTGAACGTTTTGTAGGAAGTTCCTCATGCCTGTGTAGTCCCCTCTTTTGTAGTTTCGTTTCTCCCTTCCTATTCCTGCTCCCCTTTCCACTTGTAGCTCAACTATATAATCAAAACGCAGAACCAAATGATCACTAGCTCCAAGGGGCCTTTCATACGTGATATCCTCAATGTCCGAACTACTCAAGGTGAATACTAGGTCCAGTCTTGCTGGATCATCCCCACCTCTCTCTCTGGTAGTGTCTCTAACATGTTGATGCATGAGGTTTTCCAGTACCACATCCATCATCTTGGCTCTCCATGATTCAGGACCTCCATGGGGCTCCAGGTTTTCCTAGTCAATCTCCTTGTGATTGAAATCACCCATAACTAGTAACTTTGTTCTCCCCATGTGGGCTCTTCTGGCCACCTCTGCTAGTGTGTCTACCATTGCTCTGTTGCTCTCATCGTATTCATCTCTTGGCCTTCTGCAGTTCTGTGGCGGGTTGTACATTACAGCAATTACCACCTTATGGCTCTCAGACTGAATTGTTCCTACTATGTAGTCCCTTTCACCCATTCCATTCATTCCTTCCACTTTCTCAAATCCCCACCGGTTCTTAATGAGTAGTGCAACTCCTCCTCCCCCTCTGCTCCCTCTATCTTTCCTGAGGATTTGATATCTGGGTGGAAAGATTGCATCTGTTATCATCCTGGTGAGTTTCATTTCTGTGAGTGCTATTATGTCTGGGGATTTCTCCTTTATTCTTTCATGCCACTCCTCACATTTATTTGTTATACCATTTGCATTTGTATACCAAACCTTCAACTTCTTTTCTAATACCGTAGTCTGGGGGGTACGTTGGGGTTGGGAAAGTGGGAGACCTGATGAGGAACTATGGGTGGTTGGTGTGAAGGTGGAATTTGTAATGAGGTGGGTGGAAGCATTGGGTATGGCATGTGTGTTTTGGGTTAGATTGTTAAGTCTATTTTCTTGGCTGCTTACGTTTGGGCAGTAGAATAGTAGCGTAGGTGCAGAGATAAGGCCGATGACTAGACTCAGTTTATTAATGGCAAGGTGTAGGTATACACGGGAACAGAGCGTGAGGGGACCGGGAGCCAGTTAGGGTAGATCCTGGTTCAGTGAGGTAGGCCGTCGAAGTGAGGAAGAAGCTTGGCTGACCAGCCCGACCTTGATAGGCCTATAGAGGGCAGCACCATAGTGCCGCGAATGTTTGAAAGAGCCTCTGGATAGGCTGCTTACATCCACTCGGCCACCTACCGCGTGTCGTCTCGACACGACAATACTGGCGGGCACGAAGGTGTAAACTAGCAAACAAGGAAGGTGTGACTTTTAACTCAAAAGGGCGATACTGCCCTTGCCTTTATACAGGCTTTACAAGACACACTGGGTGCACATACCCACAATAACATTATTTCCATGGAATTCATTATACTACGGGTACCCTCTAAGAATAAATTTTACATATTTACATGGTGTTGTCCACCCTGACTTTTGTTGGCACAAACACAATGGGTTCCCATGTGGTCAAGCCAGGGATGGCTTCTTTAAGAACTCGGAGAAAACAACACACAGGCGACGAGCTGGATATAGGGAGCGTAGAAACGTAGCAAGGAGTGGAGAGTAGGTGGTTGGTGGTGTGAGGTAGGCAGGCAGCGGCGCCCTGAGGTAGACACACGTGGACACAACACCAACACACCCAAAACGACCTCACCTCGCGTCTCTTGTAGCTGTAGGAAGGGCGTAGAGACGCTGCTGGATGCAGAAGGGTGTAGGAGAATGCTGGAGAGTTGTAGAGTAGGAGATGAACACACACGTGACTGCTTCAGGCTGGAGAGCTGGAGATGACGCCCTATGTCCCGATTTTGTGGAAAAATCATGGACGATGCTCTGACTCAGGCACCCACGAGACGCTGGAAGCTACGGATGATGCGATAAGCCAGCAGATGACCTGGATATGACTGGCTTGGTTGGATGATCGACTGGTCGGTGGGTCCCCAACACTACACTCTGCCGTGAACCACTGCTGTCACCACTGTTAAGTCTATTTTCTTGGCTGCTTACGTTTGGGCAGTAGAATGGTAGCATAGGTGCAGAGATACAGCCGATGACTAGACTCAGTTTATTAATGGCAAGGTGTAGGTATACACGGGAACAGAGTGTGAGGGGACCGGGAGCCAGTTAGGGTAGATCCTGGTTCAGTGAGGTAGGCCGTCGAAGTGAGGAAGAAGCATGGCTGACCAGCCCGACCTTGATAGGCCTATAGAGGGCAGCACCATAGTACCGCGCAGTTTGAAAGAGCCTCTGGATAGGCTGTTTACAAGATTGTTTGGCTGCATTGGGGTTGTCCAGGTTGGGGGACATCTGAAGGTGCTTGTATTTGAGCTTCCTCCTGAGTCTTGGTTCTCCTGTCCATCTCTCTTTCCTCCTTTTGTCTCTGTACCCTCTCTTTCAGTTTCTGTCTTTCTTCTTGTGTTCTGTCGTGGTCGAGATACACCCTCTGGTACTCTGATATATCCCTTAGTCTTGCTTTCTCCTGCAGGATCCTGTTTCGAGTCAATTCTGCCTTGAAAATCACTTTGACTGGCTGGATTCTTCCTCTTGCAAACCCCCCCTATTCTCAGTGTGTGTGTATATGTGTGTATATGTATGTGTGTGTGTGTGTGTGTGTGGGTTGTGTGCAAAGTAGTGGAGAAATTGTGTGTTATGGTGTATGGGTGTGTATGTGGAATTTGCGAGTGACACGTCGTCTGCAGTGCTCCTCTACCTGCCTCACGCCTGATCTACCAGTTAATGTATTCTATGCTGTGTGTGTGATCTATGTGTGTGTGTGTGTGTGTGTGTGGAACTATATGTGTGTGGATTTATTAAGTGTGTGAAAAGTAGTAGTGAAATTCTGTGTTATGGTGTATGAGTGTGTATGTGGGGTCTGCGAGGTCGCCTACAGTGCTCCTCTACCTGGCCTGACCTGACTTACGCCTGATCCACCAGTTAATTAATGTATTCTATGCTTCACCTGTCTGCTCACCCTTTTCTACTAGAAATTACCAATTGCTATTCATTTCCAAGTACTTTGTGTCCTATTCCTTATCGTGTGTGTGTGTGTGTGTGTGTGTGTGTGTGTGTGTGTGTGTGTGTATGTGTGGGTTAATTGTGTGAAGATTAGAGGTGAAATTGTGAGTTATGGGCCTGTATGTGTGTGTGTGTGTGTGTGTGTGTGTGTGGAACTTTATGTGTGTGGATTTATTGTGTGAAAAGTAATGGTGAAATTGTGTGTTATGGTGTATGAGTGTGTATGTGGGGGTCTGCTAGTAACACATAGTCTACAGTGCTCCTCTACCTGGCCTGACCTGACACACCTGATCTACCAGTTAATGTATTCTATGTTTCACCTGTCTGCTTGCCCTTTTTTACTAGAAATTATCAATTGCTACTTGTTACCGAGTACTTGATATCCTATTCCTTATCTTACTATGAGAGCTGACCGTTCCCAAACAGCTTAGCGGTTAGGTAATTGGAACTTACACCCAACACCCCGAAAACCATGCATAGGTGAATACTTGCGATGCGATGCAGCTTGTCCAGCGTGTAGTAGCCTGTAGATTGTCCAACTTGATGTGATGTTCTGGCGTATATCCACTTTCGTTTCTTGTCGATATATAACCAATTCACTGTATTACTTTCACTTGTCACATATTTATTTCACTTTATTATCTAGGGTGACACACATGGCAACGTCGCCTGGAGCACACTAAGCCCACTCTAACCCCGCCACCAAATATTTATTTCTAGTTCACTTATAAAATTATGGCTCTCCCCACACTTATGTGGCTCAGGGTAACTCGTAAATCGCTTCAAGGGTTGTTCACTACCCTGACACACTTCATAACCCCTGCAGTACCCTTGGGTAGCCCTCAAAAACACTTATATTCACGGAGCACTAAAGTTCTGCCTCTCCCATGCAGTGTCCCTACTGTGTGTGTGTGTGTACTCACCTAGCTGTGGTTGCAGGGGTCGAGTCACAGCTCCTGGCCCCACCTCTTCACTGGCCGCTACTGGGTCACTCTCCCATGAGCTTTATCATACCTCTGCTTAAAGCTATGTATGGAGCCTGCCTCCACTACATCGCTTCCTAGACTATCCCACTTCACGACCACTCTGTGACTGAAGAAATACTTCCTAACATCCCTGTGATTCATCTGAGTCTTCAACTTCCAACTGTGTCCCATCTCTGGAACATTCTGTCTCTGTCCACTTTGTCAATTCCTCTCAGTATCTTATATGTTGTTATCATGTCCCCCCTATCTCTCCTATCCTCCAGTGTCATCAGGTCGATTTCCCTTAACCTATCCTCGTAGGAGAGGTTAAGGGAAATCCCTTAGCTCCGGGACTAGTCTTGTTGCAAACCTTTGCACTTTCTCGAGCTTCTTCACGTGCTTGCCAAGGTGTGGGTTCCAAACTGGTGCATCATACTCCAGTATGGGCCTAACATACAGAGTATACAGGGTCCTGAACGATTCTTTATTAAGATGTCGAAATGCTGTTCTTAGGTTTGCTAGGTGGCCATATGCTGCAGCAGTTATTTGGTTGATGTGCACCTCAGGAGATGTTCCTGGTGTTATTATGTGTGTGTGTGTGTGTGTGTGTACTCACCTATTTGTACTCACCATTGAAGAGGCCCCGCCTCTTCACTGGTCGCTACTAGGTCCACACTATCCCTGCTCCATGAGCTTTATTATACCTCTTCTTAAAGCTATGTATGGACTAGCAGGTTTAGGTCAGCAATAGACATAATTAGGAAGAAGGGTGGGAACCCTGTCATATGTGGTATTTTACCAAAGAGAGGAGTTGGAAATGAATGGTTGTCCAGGGCAATTGGTGTCAATTGCTGGCTGGACAAATACTGTAAGGAAAATGCAGTAACATTCATTGACAACTGGGACCTCTTCTATGGCAGAAATGACATGTATGCCAGGGATGGGGTTCACTTATCCAGGTCTGGGGTGGGGGCACTGGCAACTGCAGTGGAGGGAGCTGTTAGGGCTTTAAACTAGAAATAGTGGTATGAGTTTTGGGGGGAAAACAGTGAAGTCCCAGTGTAGTAATAATGTAAGTTCTAGGAGAACTAGTAATAGGCAGAATAAGGTGGATACTGGAAAGCCAGTGGCACTAGATGACAAGGACAGTAATAGGTATAGTGGAAAAACAGAAATGAGCAGGAAGGGTAAAGAGAAAGGAGGGTCTTTAAATGTATATTACACCAATTGTCGTAGTGCTAGGAATAAGATGGACGAGTTGAGATTACTTGCTAGTGCGGGTAATATTGATGTTTTTGCAATAACTGAGACGTGGTTTAATATGAAAAATCAGGACATGCCTGCTGAATGTTACATCCAGGGTTTTAAATTGTTCCAAGTAGACAGAAGTATCGGGAAGGGGGGTGGGGTGGCACTCTATGTTCGTGATCATTTAAATTGTTGCATAAAAACGGTCATAAAGTCTGAAATAATACATACAGTCTGTCTGGATAGAATTTTCAGAGGGGTGTGAAAAATTGATTTTAGGCATGATATATCGTCCTCAAAACTTAGATACAGAACAAGGGAGACTACTCTGGGAGGAAATTGTTAAGGCCACAAGGCACGATAATGTAGTAATTCTAGGGGACTAACTTTAGTCAGATTGATTGGAATTTCTTGACAGGGAAGAATCTAACGACTTTTTAGAAGTAGTTCAGGATTGTTTTTTGAAGCAGTTTGTGACAGAACCTACAAGGGGAAATAACCTACTTTACTTGGTTCTGGCAAACAAGGAATCCCTTGTTAATAATTTAGAAATTACAAAGGAACTCTGCACAAGGGATAATTCAGTAACAGTCCCAGACTTTTGCTTAGCAGATTATAATGGGCTTAGAGAACACTTACCAACTGTGGACTGGGGTAACGAAGACAGCTATCAATACGACAGCTTTCTTAACACTATACAGGCTGCCCAAAGAACATTTATCACTTATAAAGAAATTTGATCAAGTAGAAATTACCCAAAATAAATTATTAATAGGCTCAAATATCTTTTAGGGCAGAAGAAAGGAATTTATAGGTGCATAAGTAGAGGTGAGGGTCATCTTATAAATCAGTATACTGACATTAAGAGGGACATTAAAAAGGGTATAAGAAAAGCTAAACGGGACTATGAAATTAAAGTTGCTAGGGATTCAAAAACTAACCCAAAAAGTTTTTTCCAGGTTTATAGAACAAAAGTTAGGGATAAGATAGGTCCCCTTAAAAATAACTCTGGGCATCTTACTGACAAGGAGAATGATATGTGCTCTATTTTTAATAATTATTTTCGCTCGGTTTTCACACAGGAACACACTAATAATATCCTAGTAATTAATTTTTATAGTGTCCCTGAAGAAGATAAATTATGCAATATCACAGTCACTAGCGAAATGGTTATGAAACAAGTAGACTGTCTGAAACAAAATAAATCACCGGGTCCTGATGAGCTTTTTGCAAGGGTTCTTAAGGAATGCAAAATGGAACTCTGTGAACCAATATCTAACATTTTTAATTTATCTCTTCAAACAGGTGTAGTGTCTGATATGTGGAAGATGGCTAATGTAATTCCTATTTTTAAAGCAGGGGACAAGTCACTACTGTCAAATTAGCGCCCAATAAGCCTGACCTCAATTGTAGGCAAATTACTAGTCAATTATAGCTGATATTATTAGAACATAAGAAAGGAGGAACACTGCAGCAGGCCTGTTGGCCCATACTAGGCAAGTCCTTCACATTCCATCCCACTAACAGAATATTTGTTCAACCCAATCTTCAATGATACCCAAGAAATAAGCTTTGATAATTCTATTTACTCATGTGCAATTCCCACTCAAATCCAACCCCTCTCACTCATGAATTTATCCAACCTAAATTTGAAACTACCCAAGGTCCTTGCTTCAATAACCCTACTAGGCAGACTGTTCCACTCATCAACTACCCTATTTCCAAACCAATACTTTCCTATATCCTTTCTAAATCTAAACTTATCTAATTTGAATCCATTGTTGTGCGTTCTCTCTTGGTGAGATATTCTCAAGACCTTATTTATATCCCCTTTGTTAATACCCATTTTCCACATATCAATAAGTGTACACATGTCCGTCTTGTTCCTTGTTTTTCGCGGTCTCCTTTACGTGCTAGAACCTTAAAACTGTGCCAGTGATCGTATAAGGTACATCCCTCCAGTGCTCGCAACAAACCAGGCAGAAAACAGTTATACAGTGTCAAAAACAAGGGAATTAGTGTGCCAGAACATAGTGCCATAAAGCCAGAGGGAAACTTAAGTGCCGTGTGAAATAACAAAACAGAACGTTTATTTGTCAGAGGAAGGAAAGTCTCCCTGAAAATAGGGTGAAGATAGATCTGTATAGTGAATATATCAGTGGTGCCGTAGTATACAGATAAATTAATAGATGTTAAAGTGAAAACAAAGGCGGAAGTGTAGGCCTAACGAGTTTCGTGTTTGAAATCAGTTGCCAGCGGCCGCCGGGTCCTTACCACGCAAGTCATATATTGATAATTTTAAACTGTTAGTATACCTGACCAAAATCTAGTGATTACATTGATATAAAAATGTATGAAATACGAAAAGGGGCACAATCCTGAGGAAATACGTAATTTGTCCAGCTGAAAAATACGATAAACAGTGTCGAGTTGTGAGTTGTCAGTGAACGATTTCACCAACATAAGTCCGTATATCTTCCAGTCATCATAGAAAAAACAGCAGTGTTGTGGTGTAGGAAAAAAAAAAAACTAAACCCAGTAGAGTGAACCATAAGTGCACGGAAACCCAGGTGTTAAAGCGGGGTGAGGTTTACCAGGATGCCAGAAGTAAACAGGGTGCCAGAGGTAAACCAGAGTGCCAGAGGTATGGCCGCCGTACAGTAGGAGCTGCCAGAAGGACCGGTTTTTATCTCCAACACACAAGTTATACTTTTGTACCATACCGATCA
>WNWK01026378.1:0-27445 GCA_009830355.1 Cherax destructor | reverse complement strand
GGGCTGCAGCGCCCGGTGTGACGTCACCATAGTTTATGTCAGGGGGTGGAACCTGACAAAGGCAGTATGATCCACGACGACTGAGCAGCGTGGTATCTAGCCTTACTACTCTCCTGTAGTATGATTCACTTGTGAGGAACGTGGATCCCAGCTTGATATTCCAACTTGGTCCACTACTGTAGTATGGTTTGAGCTGTGGATGGCATCAGTGATTGTATCCAGCTTGCCATAATTGACTCAGTCTCCTTCCCAGCTTTGATGGACGCACGACATTACATTATGGCTCATGTGACTGTCATTTGAATTTTGAATTTGATTTGAATTTGAATTTGAATTGAGTCTTGTGACACTGTTCAAAAGGAAATTACAGCGATGGCGTTATGACACAGAGAAAAGTGTTTGAGAAGAGTGTTATGACAAAGAGGAAAGGGTGTCTTGTGTGACACGGTAGAGAAGGTGTGTCAGGTGACACGGAGGGCGACCTGTGACAGAGAAGTGTCGTGTGACACTGTGAGAAAGTGTCATAACACAGAGACAAGGGTGTCTGCGGACACAGAAACGTTAGCGTGTCATGACGACAGGAAAGATAGTGTCATATGACACGTTGTTGGTGGGGTCATGACAACGTGGGTTGTCACTGAGTTGTTTTGTGTGACACGGTTAAAGTATGTTGTGTCTAGTGTGACACCTGTATGTTGTGTCTAGTGTGACACCGGTATGTTGTGTCTAGTGTGACACCGGTATGTTGTGTCTAGTGTGACACCGGTATGTTGTGTCTAGTGTGACACCGGTATGTTGTGTCTAGTGTGACACCGGTATGTTGTGTCTAGTGTGACACCGGTATGTTGTGTCTAGTGTGACACCGGTATGTTGTGTCTAGTGTGACACCGGTATGTTGTGTCTAGTGTGACACCAGTATGTTGTGTCTAGTGTGACACCTGTATGTTGTGTCTAGTGTGACACCAGTATGTTGTGTCTAGTGTGACACCGGTATGTTGTGTCTATATGTCGTGTGACATTAAAGTCTAGTCGTATAATTATAACAATGCTTATTGTTAACTTATAGTACAAAATATTACGCTTATCTATTGTACCAAAGATCATACTCATGCTTTTATGTTTTATTGTACAGATTGTACTATTTTATATATACAGTTTTACTAGTAAAAGAAATATATATATTTATAAGCTATTGTCTCTGTATTTATTTTATACCCGGATAAAAACCCTTTATTATTTTATTACGGTATTGCATTATTGGTTATGAGAGCAGATTCCTTAGAATAACAGGCCGAGTAATCGGGTTTGCCATAGCTCTCGTAACTAATATTGCAAAATTGTAATACTACCTAACAGCCGTGTTAGATAGGGGGCCGTAACATGCAACATAGCCACAATAAACAACACAAGACTGTGCAGGTGGTGCAACATACCCACAATGAAGAGCACAAGACTGTGCAGGTGGTGCAACATTCCCAAAATGAACAACACAAGACTGTGAAGGTGGTGCAACATTCCCACAATGAACAGCACAAGACTATGCAGGTGGTGCAACATACCCACAATGATCAGCACAAGACTGTGCAGGTGGTGCATCATCCCCACAATGAACAACACAATACTGTGTAGGTGGTGCAACATTCCCACAAAATACAACACAAGACAGTGCAGGTGGTGCAACATTCCCACAATAAACAACACAAGACCGTGCAGGTGGTGCAACATTCCCACAATGAACAGCACAAGACTGTGCAGGTGGTACAACATACCCACAATGATCAGCACAAGACTGTGCAGGTGGTGCATCATCCCCACAATGAAAAGCACAGGACTGTGCAGGTGGTGCATCATACCCACAATGAACAGCACAAGACTGTGCAGGTGGTGCAACATTCCCAAAATGAACAACACATGAATGTGCAGGTAGTGCAACATTCCAACAATGAACAACACAAGACTGTGCAGGTGGTGCAACATTCCAACAATGAACAACACAAGACTGTGCAGGTGGTGCAACATTCCAACAATGAACAACACAAGACTGTGCAGGTGGTGCAACATTCCAACAATGAACAACACAAAACTGTGCAGTAGGTGCAATATTACAAAATAAGCTCATTTGTAATAGACGACTGTTTGAGATACTAAGTAAAATATCAGATTTTCAATATTTATTATTATATTATTATTAATATAAAAACATATAATCTGAATAAAATCATAATCATTATAATTTGTGTAAAAACATATTTATATACACAAAAATCATAGTACACTAAAATACCACAAGTAAAATCATATACTCAGTGCTTATCAAGTCGCTGCCGTCTTCAAGTGTCACGCAGGACACTACCATACCTGGCATGATGCTCCTTCTCCACCGTGTCCTCAGACACCCTTATCTCTGTCTTATGACACGCTTACGGAGTTCCACGACACCCGATCTCCCTGTACCATAAGACTCCATCGCTGTGTCACACGACACCTTCTCTGTGCCACATGGCACGCCCCCTGCATCTTGAACCCATCTCTAATAAAACCTGTGCACCGCGTCTTGACACACACCAAATACACGACTCTTAACTTGTGTCGTGCCACCGTCACAAACTCTCTGGATGCACCACTGAATACCTGACACTCCGGGTAACAATCTCCGGGTAAACACAATCTCAGGTACATAGTCTCAGGTACTTAGTCGCAGGTACAACAGTCGGTACGATGAATAAGCTAATAGATAGTCTAATTCTGGTGACCAGACTTGCCGCTCTCCTCATAATGCTACAGTGTCCTCATATCAAGCAGGAAGAGAACACCAACACTGTACTTGGCCTTGCAAACATCACAAGTACAAAGCTGCTTTCGAGTAACATGATCTAGAGAGGATAGAGCTTCCAGTTCTCTCAGCACTGGAGCACTGTAGACCTGTCACCAGCACCACACTGCGAGAGTCTACAACTCTCAAGCAGGTCTGCCTGGCGAACTCCAGTAGTGTATGCGAGTCTTGAACTCTCCGATGTTATATGTGGGAGAGTCTGGTTGACACTCCCTAGGTGTATCAGGGAGCTGGTGAACTCTCCAGTGTTGTATAGGGGAAAGTCTCGTTGACACTGTCGGTCCAGCCGGCTCGTCAGTCAAACATCACGTTTGATGACGTCACAGGTCGGCAGGTATACTACCTGTTGCGAACCCCTGAACAACATAATTGGGTTGAATGGTTGACGGACCATTTGGGCACTGCACGTCTAGTATTACTGGGCTGCAGCGCCCGGTGTGACGTCACCATAGTTTATGTCAGGGGGTGGAACCTGACAAAGGCAGTATGATCCACGACGACTGAGCAGCGTGGTATCTAGCCTTACTACTCTCCTGTAGTATGATTCACTTGTGAGGAACGTGGATCCCAGCTTGATATTCCAACTTGGTCCACTACTGTAGTATGGTTTGAGCTGTGGATGG
Source organism: Cherax destructor (assembly GCA_009830355.1). Lineage (NCBI taxonomy): Eukaryota > Metazoa > Arthropoda > Malacostraca > Decapoda > Parastacidae > Cherax > Cherax destructor. The sequence continues at coordinate 23,989 of WNWK01026378.1, read as the reverse complement.
CATCAGTGATTGTATCCAGCTTGCCATAATTGACTCAGTCTCCTTCCCAGCTTTGATGGACGCACGACATTACATTATGGCTCATGTGACTGTCATTTGAATTTTGAATTTGATTTGAATTTGAATTTGAATTGAGTCTTGTGACACTGTTCAAAAGGAAATTACAGCGATGGCGTTATGACACAGAGAAAAGTGTTTGAGAAGAGTGTTATGACAAAGAGGAAAGGGTGTCTTGTGTGACACGGTAGAGAAGGTGTGTCAGGTGACACGGAGGGCGACCTGTGACAGAGAAGTGTCGTGTGACACTGTGAGAAAGTGTCATAACACAGAGACAAGGGTGTCTGCGGACACAGAAACGTTAGCGTGTCATGACGACAGGAAAGATAGTGTCATATGACACGTTGTTGGTGGGGTCATGACAACGTGGGTTGTCACTGAGTTGTTTTGTGTGACACGGTTAAAGTATGTTGTGTCTAGTGTGACACCTGTATGTTGTGTCTAGTGTGACACCGGTATGTTGTGTCTAGTGTGACACCGGTATGTTGTGTCTAGTGTGACACCGGTATGTTGTGTCTAGTGTGACACCGGTATGTTGTGTCTAGTGTGACACCGGTATGTTGTGTCTAGTGTGACACCGGTATGTTGTGTCTAGTGTGACACCGGTATGTTGTGTCTAGTGTGACACCGGTATGTTGTGTCTAGTGTGACACCAGTATGTTGTGTCTAGTGTGACACCTGTATGTTGTGTCTAGTGTGACACCAGTATGTTGTGTCTAGTGTGACACCGGTATGTTGTGTCTATATGTCGTGTGACATTAAAGTCTAGTCGTATAATTATAACAATGCTTATTGTTAACTTATAGTACAAAATATTACGCTTATCTATTGTACCAAAGATCATACTCATGCTTTTATGTTTTATTGTACAGATTGTACTATTTTATATATACAGTTTTACTAGTAAAAGAAATATATATATTTATAAGCTATTGTCTCTGTATTTATTTTATACCCCGGATAAAAACCCTTTATTATTTTATTACGGTATTGCATTATTGGTTATGAGAGCAGATTCCCTTAGAATAACAGGCCGAGTAATCGGGTTTGCCATAGCTCTCGTAACTAATATTGCAAAATTGTAATACTACCTAACAGCCGTGTTAGATAGGGGGCCGTAACATGCAACATACCCACAATAAACAACACAAGACTGTGCAGGTGGTGCAACATACCCACAATGAAGAGCACAAGACTGTGCAGGTGGTGCAACATTCCCAAAATGAACAACACAAGACTGTGAAGGTGGTGCAACATTCCCACAATGAACAGCACAAGACTATGCAGGTGGTGCAACATACCCACAATGATCAGCACAAGACTGTGCAGGTGGTGCATCATCCCCACAATGAACAACACAATACTGTGTAGGTGGTGCAACATTCCCACAAAATACAACACAAGACAGTGCAGGTGGTGCAACATTCCCACAATAAACAACACAAGACCGTGCAGGTGGTGCAACATTCCCACAATGAACAGCACAAGACTGTGCAGGTGGTACAACATACCCACAATGATCAGCACAAGACTGTGCAGGTGGTGCATCATCCCCACAATGAAAAGCACAGGACTGTGCAGGTGGTGCATCATACCCACAATGAACAGCACAAGACTGTGCAGGTGGTGCAACATTCCCAAAATGAACAACACATGAATGTGCAGGTAGTGCAACATTCCAACAATGAACAACACAAGACTGTGCAGGTGGTGCAACATTCCAACAATGAACAACACAAGACTGTGCAGGTGGTGCAACATTCCAACAATGAACAACACAAGACTGTGCAGGTGGTGCAACATTCCAACAATGAACAACACAAAACTGTGCAGTAGGTGCAATATTACAAAAATAAGCTCATTTGTAATAGACGACTGTTTGAGATACTAAGTAAAATATCAGATTTTCAATATTTATTATTATATTATTATTAATATAAAAACATATAATCTGAATAAAATCATAATCATTATAATTTGTGTAAAAACATATTTATATACACAAAAAATCATAGTACACTAAAATACCACAAGTAAAATCATATACTCAGTGCTTATCAAGTCGCTGCCGTCTTCAAGTGTCACGCAGGACACTACCATACCTGGCATGATGCTCCTTCTCCACCGTGTCCTCAGACACCCTTATCTCTGTCTTATGACACGCTTACGGAGTTCCACGACACCCGATCTCCCTGTACCATAAGACTCCATCGCTGTGTCACACGACACCTTCTCTGTGCCACATGGCACGCCCCCTGCATCTTGAACCCATCTCTAATAAAACCTGTGCACCGCGTCTTGACACACACCAAATACACGACTCTTAACTTGTGTCGTGCCACCGTCACAAACTCTCTGGATGCACCACTGAATACCTGACACTCCGGGTAACAATCTCCGGGTAAACACAATCTCAGGTACATAGTCTCAGGTACTTAGTCGCAGGTACAACAGTCGGTACGATGAATAAGCTAATAGATAGTCTAATTCTGGTGACCAGACTTGCCGCTCTCCTCATAATGCTACAGTGTCCTCATATCAAGCAGGAAGAGAACACCAACACTGTACTTGGCCTTGCAAACATCACAAGTACAAAGCTGCTTTCGAGTAACACGATCTAGAGAGGATAGAGCTTCCAGTTCTCTCAGCACTGGAGCACTGTAGACCTGTCACCAGCACCACACTGCGAGAGTCTACAACTCTCAAGCAGGTCTGCCTGGCGAACTCCAGTAGTGTATGCGAGTCTTGAACTCTCCGATGTTATATGTGGGAGAGTCTGGTTGACACTCCCTAGGTGTATCAGGGAGCTGGTGAACTCTCCAGTGTTGTATAGGGGAAAGTCTCGTTGACACTGTCGGTCCAGCCGGCTCGTCAGTCAAACATCACGTTTGATGACGTCACAGGTCGGCAGGTATACTACCTGTTGCGAACCCCTGAACAACATAATTGGGTTGAATGGTTGACGGACCATTTGGGCACTGCACGTCTAGTATTACTGGGCTGCAGCGCCCGGTGTGACGTCACCATAGTTTATGTCAGGGGGTGGAACCTGACAAAGGCAGTATGATCCACGACGACTGAGCAGCGTGGTATCTAGCCTTACTACTCTCCTGTAGTATGATTCACTTGTGAGGAACGTGGATCCCAGCTTGATATTCCAACTTGGTCCACTACTGTAGTATGGTTTGAGCTGTGGATGGCATCAGTGATTGTATCCAGCTTGCCATAATTGACTCAGTCTCCTTCCCAGCTTTGATGGACGCACGACATTACATTATGGCTCATGTGACTGTCATTTGAATTTTGAATTTGATTTGAATTTGAATTTGAATTGAGTCTTGTGACACTGTTCAAAAAGGGAAATTACAGCGATGGCGTTATGACACAGAGAAAAGTGTTTGAGAAGAGTGTTATGACAAAGAGGAAAGGGTGTCTTGTGTGACACGGTAGAGAAGGTGTGTCAGGTGACACGGAGGGCGACCTGTGACAGAGAAGTGTCGTGTGACACTGTGAGAAAGTGTCATAACACAGAGACAAGGGTGTCTGCGGACACAGAAACGTTAGCGTGTCATGACGACAGGAAAGATAGTGTCATATGACACGTTGTTGGTGGGTCATGACAACGTGGGTTGTCACTGAGTTGTTTTGTGTGACACGGTTAAAGTATGTTGTGTCTAGTGTGACACCTGTATGTTGTGTCTAGTGTGACACCGGTATGTTGTGTCTAGTGTGACACCGGTATGTTGTGTCTAGTGTGACACCGGTATGTTGTGTCTAGTGTGACACCGGTATGTTGTGTCTAGTGTGACACCGGTATGTTGTGTCTAGTGTGACACCGGTATGTTGTGTCTAGTGTGACACCGGTATGTTGTGTCTAGTGTGACACCAGTATGTTGTGTCTAGTGTGACACCTGTATGTTGTGTCTAGTGTGACACCAGTATGTTGTGTCTAGTGTGACACCGGTATGTTGTGTCTATATGTCGTGTGACATTAAAGTCTAGTCGTATAATTATAACAATGCTTATTGTTAACTTATAGTACAAAATATTACGCTTATCTATTGTACCAAAGATCATACTCATGCTTTTATGTTTTATTGTACAGATTGTACTATTTTATATATACAGTTTTACTAGTAAAAGAAATATATATATTTATAAGCTATTGTCTCTGTATTTATTTTATACCCCGGATAAAAACCCTTTATTATTTTATTACGGTATTGCATTATTGGTTATGAGAGCAGATTCACTTAGAATAACAGGCCGAGTAATCGGGTTTGCCATAGCTCTCGTAACTAATATTGCAAAATTGTAATACTACCTAACAGCCGTGTTAGATAGGGGCCGTAACATGCAACATACCCACAATAAACAACACAAGACTGTGCAGGTGGTGCAACATACCCACAATGAAGAGCACAAGACTGTGCAGGTGGTGCAACATTCCCAAAATGAACAACACAAGACTGTGAAGGTGGTGCAACATTCCCACAATGAACAGCACAAGACTATGCAGGTGGTGCAACATACCCACAATGATCAGCACAAGACTGTGCAGGTGGTGCATCATCCCCACAATGAACAACACAATACTGTGTAGGTGGTGCAACATTCCCACAAAATACAACACAAGACAGTGCAGGTGGTGCAACATTCCCACAATAAACAACACAAGACCGTGCAGGTGGTGCAACATTCCCACAATGAACAGCACAAGACTGTGCAGGTGGTACAACATACCCACAATGATCAGCACAAGACTGTGCAGGTGGTGCATCATCCCCACAATGAAAAGCACAGGACTGTGCAATTGGTGCATCATACCCACAATGAACAGCACAAGACTGTGCAGGTGGTGCAACATTCCCGCAATGAACAGCACAAGACTGTGCAGGTGGTGCAACATTCAAACAATAAACAACACAAGACAGTGCAGGTGGTGCAACATTCCCACAATGAACAGCACAAGACTGTGCAGGTGATGCATCATCCCCACAATGAACAGCACAAGATTGTGCAGGTGGTGCAACATTCGCACAATGCTCAGCACAAGACTGTGCAGGTGGTGCAACCTGCACACAATGAACAATACAAGACTGTGCAGGTGGTGCAACATTCCCACAATAAACAACACAAGACAGTGTAGGTGGTGCATCATCCCCACAATGAACAGCACAAGACTGTGCAGGTGGTGCACCATTCGCACAATGATCAGCACAAGACTGTGCAGGTGGTGCAACCTGCACACAATGAACAGCAGAACACTGTGCAGGTTGTGCATCACCCCCACAATTAACAACACAAGACTGTGCAGCTGGTGCAACATACCCACGATGAACAGCACAAGACTGTACAAGTGGTGCAACATTTCCTCAATGTACAGCACAAGACTGAGGAAGTGGTGCAACATTCAAAAAATGCTCAGCACAAGACTGTGCAGGTGGTGTAACATTCTCACAATGAACAGCAGAACACGCTGCAGGTTGTGCATCACCCCCACAATGAACAACACAAGACTGTGCAGGTGTTGCAACATACCCACGATGAACAGCACAAGACTGTACAGGTGGTGCAACATTTCCTCAATGTACAGCACAAGACTGAGGAAATGGTGCAACATTCCCACAATGCTCAGCACAAGACTGTGCAGGTGGTGCAACATTCGCACAATGATCAGCACAAGACTGTGCAGGTGGTGCAACCCTTACAATGAACAACACATTACTGTGCAGGACGATCAACATTATCACAATGCTCAGCACAAGACTGTGCAGGTGGTGCAACATTCCCACAATGACAGACAAGACTGTGGCAGTGTGCAACATTTCCACAATGTCGACACAAGACTGTGGCAGTGTGCAACATTCTCAATGTCAGCACAAGAGTGTGCTAGGTGGTGCAACATTTGCAATGTCTAGACAAGACTCTAGGTAGTCAACATCTATTTAACTAAGCAAAATACTGAGGTTAACATTTCCACAATGTCAGCATAAACTGTGAGTGGTGCAACATTCCTACAATATAACATAAGACTGTGAGGTGGAAATATATACTACAATGACAGCAAAGACCTGAGTGCAACATTCCCCAATGTCAGCACAAGACTTGCAGTATGGTGAACATTCACTTAGATGAACAGGCAGTAAGATTGCATGTGCTGAACATTTCCACAATGATACAGCACAAGACGTGTAAAGGGGTGCAACATACCCACAATAACACACAAGACTGTGCAGGTGGTGCAACATACCACAATGAAACACAAGACTGTGCAGGTGGTGCAACATTCCAAAATGAACAAACAAGACTGTGCAGGTGGTGCAACATTCCCACAATGAACACACAAGACTTGCAGGTGGTGCAACATACCCACAATGATCAGCACAAGACTGTGCAGGTGGTGCAACATCCCCACAATGAACAACAAAGACTGTGCAGGTGTGCAACATTCCACAAGAACAACACAAGACGTGCAGGTGGTGCAACATTCCACAATGAACAACACAAGACGTGCAGGTGGTGCAACATTCCCACAATGAACAGCACAAGACTGTGCAGGTGGTCAACATACCACAATGATCAGCACAAGACTGTGCAGGTGGTGCAACATCCCCACAATGAACAAGCACAAGACTGTGCAGGTGGGCAACATCCCACAATGAACAGCACAAGACTGTGCAGGTGGTGCAACATTCCCACAATGAACAGCACAAGACTGTGCAGGTGGTGCAACATTCCAACAATGAACAGCACAAGACTGTGCAGGTGGTGCAACATTCCCACAATGAACAGCACAAGACTGTGCAGGTGGTGCAACATTCCCACAATGAACAGCACAAGATGTGCAGGTGGTGCAACATTCCACAATGAACACACAAGACTGTGCAGGTGGTGCAACATCCCACAATGAACAGTACAAGACTGTGCAGGTGGTGCAACATTCCCACAATAAACAGCACAAGACTGTGCAGGTGGTGCACATCCCCACAATGAACAGCACAAGACTGTGCAGGTGGTGCAACATTCCCACAATGACAGCACAAGACGTGCAGGTGGTGCAACTTCCACAATGAACAGCACAAACTGTGCAGGTGGTGCATCATCCCCACAATGAACACACAAGACTGTGCAGGTGGTGCAACATCCCACATGAACAGCACAAGACTGTCAGGTGGTGCAACATTCCACAATGAACACACAAGACTGGAGTGGTGCAACATTCCAAAACTACACAAGACGTGCAGGTGGTGCAACATTCTCACAATGAACAGCACAAGACTGTCAGGTGGTGCATCATCCCACAATGAACACACAAGACTGTGCAGGTGTGCACATCCCAATGAACAGCACAAGACTGTCAGGTGGTGCAACATTTCCCAATACAACACAAGACAGTGAATGGTGCAACATTCCCACAATGCCAGCACAAGACTGTGCAGGTGGTGCAACATTCGCACAATGATCAGCACAAGACTGTGCAGGTGGTGCAACCTGCTTACAATGAACAACACATTACTGTGCAGGTCGATCAACATTATCACAATGCTCAGCACAAGACTGTGCAGGTGGTGCAACATTCCCACAATGCTAAGAACAAGACTGTGGAGGTGGTGCAACATTCCCACAATGCTCTGCACAAGACTGTGCAGGTTGTGCAACATTCCCTCAATGTTCAGCACAAGAGTGTGTAGGTGGTGCAACATTCCCACAATGCTCAGCACAAGACTCTGCAGGTAGTGCAACATTCCATTAATGATCAGCAGAAGACAGTGGAGGTGGTGCAACATTTCCACAATGGTCAGCACAAAACAGTGCAGATGGTGCAACATTCCCACAATTAACAACATACGACTGTGCAGGTGGTGCAACATAACCACAATGAACAGCACAAGACTGTGGACGTTGTCCAACATTCCCACAATGCTCAGCACAAGACTGTGCAGTTGGTGCAACATACACTTGATGAACAACTCAAGATTGTGCAGGTGCTGCAACATTCCCACAATATACAGCACAAGACTGTAAAGGAGGTGCAACATACCCACAATGAACAGCACAAGACTGTGCAGGTTGTGCAACATATCCAAAACGAACAACACAAGACTGTGCAGGTGGTGCAATATTTCCAAAATGAACAATACAAGACCTTGCAGGTAGTATAACATCCCGACAATGAACAACACAAGTCTGTGCAGGTGGTGCAACATTCGCACAATGTTCAGCACAAGACTGTGCAGGTGGTGCAACATCCCCAAAATGAACAACAAACGACTGTGCAGGTAGTGCAACATTCCAACAATGAACAACACAAGACTTTGCAGGTTGTGCAACATTCCCACGATGTACAACACAAGACTGTGCAAGTAGTGCAGCATTCCCACAATGCTCAGCACAAGACTGTGGAGGTGATGCAACATTCCCACAATGCTAAGCACAAGACTGCAGGTTGTGCAACATTAGCCCACTGCTCAGCACAAGACTGTGCAGGTGGTGCAACATTTCCACAATATACAACACAAGACATTGCAGGTGGTGCAACATTCCCACAAAGAACAACACAAGACTTTGGAGGTGGTGCAATGTTACGCCCCTCGTTTATAGACCCTCTGGGTCAAATATTATCTATGTGTAACAGGCTTTTTCACTTAATATTATATTATCTCTAGCCTCATTAGTAGCTAAAATGAGGATAGAGTACTTTATAATATTATCTGGCCTTTATTTAATTAGCTGTGTATATAGATAGGATGTTTTATGGTTTTAAACTACGGGTACAGTCATTATCTACCCGGCGGTGATTTGGTCGCTGACCCCTCTTTCCGAGGTGAAGACAGCTTTAGTTGTCGGCTAATGGATAGTTCATTCTGGCCTCTGGACAAGACAGTGACTAGCCGATTAGCTCATATTTTGACTCCAATCGAGAGTACGGTGAACTCTTGGGGAATTTAGAGGTCCCTTTGGATGGAGATCTCTTGTGCTGAGCGAGTGGTCGGCGAATTATCAGTATTGGAAATACTATGTGGATAGAGTGTGAATTTAACCGCCCTGCTGGTATTTGGACTTAGGTGTCAAAGAAAATAAGTTTGTGTTCTGTGCCACGACTAAAGATTCGTGGAGATGAGTCACTGAACAGTTCAGGCTGTAGTGTTATACAATATAATCTATAGAGTATGAATTACGACCCTCTTACTGTTGTTAAACCTCGAAAAATTTAAAGGTTGTCAGGACTGAATGTGATTATTTAATCTGGAACTATTATGTTCTCAGGTATTTATCTTGTGTGAAGTGTATCAGTATTACTCATAACGACCATTTGAGTATCGTGTTTTAAATTCTATATATGTTACCAAGAATATTAAGAAACTTAGTAAAATATTGAATAAAAACTTGAAAATATGGTCTAGAGGTTATTTCTCCCAGATACAACTTTGAAGAAGACATTACCTCATCTGTTCCTGTTGTTACTTTGTTACTTAAGCAACTCTACAGGCCTTTAACGTAACAAGTGGGGGCCTGACCGGGAGTGTTTGATCCAAGGTCCAGGAGGAGGAGTGCCTCCTGCTGGACTAACCCAACTTCGTCATGGACAATACAGTGCCTCAAATGATTGGGGAGTTGACTCTGACGACGTTGGAGACCCTGTCACTCCAGAAGTGCTGGCGAATAGCAAGGCACCTCGGAGTGACCTACAATAGGCACTATACTGCCGAGACAACTCGCTCTATTATACGGAACATTCTCTTTCCCCTAAAGCCGGACGTCTCTAAAGAGGTAGACTCAGACTTAGAGAGCCTCGTATCCAAGCTCGACCACATGTCCCTGCTCGAAGATTTAGAAGGCTTAGAGGGAGCGTCGGGACTCGATCCTGGGAGGATTCTAAATTCTGTGCCCTCTGGTAGAGGAACCACAACAGAACCAGAAGAAGAGGTTAGCAATGCAGATCCCCCCATGAAAGAGGCTGAGGTAAGGACGTCTAGACACCTTAGTCCCGATCCCAGTCCTATAGGAAGGATTGAAGGAGGCGCCCGTCCAAAAGAGCAGCCTGCGAGACTCTTTCCGTCTCCACTACTATCTGGACCCATCTCTCAAGACCAGTATGGGCGGATGGAGCGCCTCATACTCTTACAAACGGCTCAGATTGAAGCCCAACGTAAACTGAATGATGAGGAGTTCAAGCAGGAGAATATCCGTTATGAACGCCAACAGCAAGGCGAAGGCTTCAGGAGGCCGGATACCCATGAGAGCCCATATTTCGACATACATCGAGCAGCGTCCCTGGTGCCCAAATTTTGCGAGGCCGACTTGGACTCTTATTTTGATACATTCGAAAATCAGGCTCGCGCCATGCAGTGGCCCCAGAAATACTGGGCTACAATATTGCATACGGCTTTGACGGGAAAGGCTAGGAAGTGTGTGGCCGCATTACCCTACCATCAGCATATACATTACATGGTCGTCAAAAAGGTGATCTTGAGGACGTACGACCTGCTCCCAATAAGCTACCAACAGGCTTTTCGTACCCTCCAGCGGCTGCCAGGACAAACATGGGTGGACTTCGCCCGACAAAAACAGATAGCATTTGAGAGATGGCAGCGGGCGTCGAACTGCTATTCAGTAAACAGTCTGGTCGAGTTGATCCTACAGGAAGAGTTTTACAATGCTATTTCGGGGGATGTTCGCAAATTTTTGATAGATCATCAGGGATTGGACGTAATGGAAACTGCCGCTTTGGCCGACCATTACGAAATTTCGAGTAAGCTGATTAGTGGCAAGCCTCTCAAGGAGATTTCTTCCAGAGGCTGCCGCTCGTGCCTTTTCACCGCCCCGACATGGTGTTAGATCAGTGACTAGAAATATCAGAGAGGCCGGCCCGGTAAGAAAAGTGGTTACGTGTTCCTACTGCCAGAGAAGAGGTCATAGCAGGAGCAATTGTTATCAGCTGGAAAACGACACCGGAAGACGGGCTCAGGAAGGAGCCCCGATACAGATGTTTACTTCTGCATCCCAAGGCCAAGAAGAATCTAGGACGAAGCAGCGTACCGTAAGCCAGAAAGCTTCTTCATCGAGATGACAAGCGCCTATGAAAATGTCCGAGGAAAAGGTTCAGATGGCGATGAAACCTTATCGTCTACCGGGAACATCGGGATAGACGTACTCCTAGAAGCTTATGGTGGAAATATTTCTAGGGTCCCTCTTCACAAGATATACCTGAAGGTTGAAGGCTACGAAGGGTACGCTGCTGTGGGTATTTCGGAAGGAGGTTTCCCGATCAAATCAGTAGATCTGTTGATAGAGAACGATTTAAGCCAGGAAGGAATTAACAAAGAGCCCGTGGTCATAGATAATGCATCAAGTGATAATTATGCGCTTGAAGTTTGCGAAAAGGAACCCTCTTTATTCCCTCTCGGAATCGTCACTAGAGCCATGACCCAGTCCCGACATTCTTCTCTGGGGAGGAGAGAAGATCCCGTGGATATTGGATTAGATCTGTTGTTCAGTGATACCCATCTACCTACGTCCAAGGTTATAGAACCCGCTGTGTTGTCGTCAAATCTGGAATCCTTGGGCGTTAAGGTCCTTAGAAAGGAAGATTTGATACAAGGACAGAGGGAAGATCCATCTCTAGTAGAGATAAAGAGGTAAGTGGTGATAGAAAACGAAGCTGAAAGTCTAGAGGACTGTTTTTACTATCAGGGAGAGGTCTTGATGAAGAAATCCACGATCAGTGGTTCACCAGATGACGCTTCTCCAAGGGTAAGACATACATTGGTTCTGCCGGCTGCTTTTCGAGAACTTGCCCTGAGTGTTGCCCACAACAGTCCTATGGGGGGGCATCTGGGCATAAGGAAGACAATAGGAAAATTGTCTAGATACTTTTACTGGCCGAAAATGAGAGAGACCGTGGTGGATCACTTGCATCATTGTCGGGTATGCCAAGTGGTAGGCAAGCCCGCGCATACTGCACATCCAGCTCCGCTTATTCCCATCACATCAGAAGGAGAACCATTTGCCCGCCTGATTATTGACTGCGTGGGCCCGCTTCCCAAAACCAGGCTTGGGAACCAATTCCTGTTTACCATCATGGACTCCGCGACCAGGTACCCCGAGGCCATACCTATGAGAAGGATAAATGCCAGGACCATAGTACGAGCTTTGGTTAGGTTTTTCTCTCATGTTGGGTTGCCCTACGAGATCCAGTCGGACCAGGGTACCAATTTTACCTCAAAGGTCTTCAAAGAAGCTTTGTCGCGCCTGGGAGTAAAATCTCTACTGGCCACCAGTTATCGACCCCAATCCCAGGGAGCCTTAGAAAGGTTCCATCGTACCCTGAAGACGATGCTACGCTCTTATTGCGAGCAGTTCTGCAATGACTGGGACGAAGGTCTTCCCTTTCTCCTCTTAGCAATAAGAGAGAGTAAACAAGAGAGTCTGGGTTACAGCCCATTTGAGTTGATATACGGCCACGCGGTACGCGGTCCCCTGGCCGTGTTGAAGGACGTCTGGACCGGGAACACTGAACCAACTTTAAGAGTCTCCTTTGATTTGATGCGAGAACATCTAGCCTTTACAAGAAATTTAGCCTCAAGGAACTTAGCTAAAACCCAAACTTCGATGAAGGAGCGTTATGATAAGCGTGCAGCTCTGCGCTTATTCAGTGCAGGAGACAAAGTTCTAGCACAGAAGTTACTCCCCGGACACTCCTTGCAGCCGAGGTATGAAGGACCGATGGAGGTGGTTAAAAGGTTGAGCGAAGTGAACTACCGAGTACGAACACCAGGAAAAAGGAGATCAACCCATACCTACCACATTAATCAGCTAAAACAATACTATGGGGAACCGGTTCCCACCACTACTGTCCTCTCGGTTCCTGCAGAAGAGGATTGCTCAAGAGGGATAGAACTTCGCCTCCAAAATTCAGAAGTGATTTGGACGCTTTCCTGAGTGGTCTTAGCGCCGACAAAGTGAAAGAGGTAAGGAACCTAATAGAGAAGTTCCCATCGCTGTTTGGGGACGTTCCCAAACGCTGTACTTTGGGAACCCATGACGTTGAGGTTCGAGGCGCCACCCCAATTAAGCAAGCTTCATACCGTCTAAGTCCAGCCAAGCAAAAGATTTTGCAGGAAGAAATAGATTTTCTGCTATCCCACGGACTAATTGAACGTAGCCAGAGTCCGTGGGCTTCTCCCTGCATATTAGTCCCGAAGTCGGACGGGACATATCGGATGTGCACCGACTATAGGAAGGTGAACGCTGTGACAGTGCCGGATGGTTACCCGTTGCCACATGTGGACGACTTGATTGACCGGGTATCCGGAGCAAAGTTTGTAAGCCGTTTGGACCTGCTGCGAGGTTACTACCAGGTGCCTCTGACTTCACGCGCCCAAGAGATTTCAGCTTTTGCTATACTTGGGGGATTGTATAACTATCTAGTGACCCCTTTCGGCCTCTGCAACGCGGCTTCCACGTTCCAACGACTAATGAACCAACTTACCCACGGCCTGGAAGGAGTGGAAGCCTACCTGGACGACTTAGTGGTTGTCAGCAATGACTGGGCGTTACATCTGTCCCGTCTAGAGACCCTGTTTCAAGAACTAGAGAAGTATAATTTCACGGTTAACCTAGCAAAATGCAAATTCGGACAGGCTACGATAAAGTACTTAGGTTTTAAGATAGGGCAAGGTACAGTAGCACCTTTAAATGCAAAGGTAAAGGCCATCTCGGACTTTCCGATACCGCAGGATACTAAAGGAGTTCAAAGATTTTTAGGCATGGCCAGCTATTATAGGAGGTTCTGTCCGAACTTCGCACAAGTGGCAGCCCCACTCTGTGAACTCACTAGTTCTAAAGTCAAATTTAGTTGGTCTGCAGAATGCAATTTAGCCTTCCAAAGATTAAAGCGTTTACTTAATTCTAGCCCAGTTTTGTGTAGCCCCGATTTTGATATCCCTATTTTTCTACATATTGATGCCAGTAGCTATGCCGTCGGAGCTGTGTTGCTGCAACCGTCGACAACCTCTGATATTCTCCATCCCATAGCTTATTATTCCTCTAAATTAAAATCCCATCAAAGAAGTTACGCCACGGTAGAGAAGGAAGCACTAATCTTAGTATTGGCACTTGAACATTTCGATGTGTACGTCGGAACTTCTCCTCATAAAGTCACTATCTTTTCAGATCATAATACCCTTACTTTCATTAACTCCATGAAGTCTAGGAATGCAAGGATACAAAGATGGGCACTCCGTATCCAACCCTTTTCCATAAAAGTCTTGCACATTAAGGGTAAACACAATGTAATAGCAGATGCATTATCCCGTCCTTGAGAACTTAGGTATATTAGGAATTGACACTAAGGTCTTAACCTATTTTCCTTTTTTAACTCATGTTTAATTTTTCTATTTTCATCTGCAGTTGTGTGCTTGAGCTAACGATTGCAGCACTAAGAGAGGCATGGGCCTAAGATGGTGTTAGCTGAGGTTTTATGCTTCGATTGGTCCTTCTGAGGAAACTCCCTGAATCCTGAGATCACCTGACACTGAGATAAGCCGTGAGGAGACGTTGTGGGCTTTGATATGTCCTCCTCTACCTGGTCCACTCTGAGATATGAGAGTGTCATGATCAAAATTGGGATATGAAGATCCACAAGAGTAACTGTGGAACATTCTAGGGAGAAAGACGTTACTATTTGTCGTGAAGGAGGTTCCAAATAATAATCCTGTGTTGGTTAGGAGGTGAATTATTGTACAGTTGATCGTTTTCTTGGTGCGACATTTGGTCGAACGGGGGGGGGGGGTTACGCCCCTCGTTTATAGACCCTCTGGGTCAAATATTATCTATGTGTAACAGGCTTTTTCACTTAATATTATATTATCTCTAGCCTCATTAGTAGCTAAAATGAGGATAGAGTACTTTATAATATTATCTGGCCTTTATTTAATTAGCTGTGTATATAGATAGGATGTTTTATGGTTTTAAACTACGGGTACATTCATTATCTACCCGGCGGTGATTTGGTCGCTGACCCCTCTTTCCGAGGTGAAGACAGCTTTAGTTGTCGGCTATAAGACAGTTCATTCTGGCCTCTGGACAAGACAGTGCCTAGCCGTGGAGCTCATATTTAGACTCCAATCGAGAGTACGGTAAACTCTTGGGGAATTTAGAGGTCCCTTTGGATGGAGATCTCTTGTGCTGAGCGAGTGGTCGGCGAATTATCAGTATTGGAAATACTATGTGGATAGTGTGTGAATTTAACCGCCCTGCTGTTATTTGGACTTAGGTGTCAAAGAAAATAAGTTTGTGTTCTGTGCCACGACTAAAGATTTGTGGAGATGAGTCACTGAACAGTTCAGGCTGTAGTGTTATACAGTATAATCTATAGAGTATGAATTACGACCCTCTTACTGTTGTTAAACCTCGAAAAATTTAAAGGTTGTCAGGACTGAATGTGATTATTTAATCTGGAACTATTATGTTCTCAGGTATTTATCTTTTGTGAAGTGTATCAGTATTACACATAACGACCATTTGAGTATCGCGTTTTAAATTCTATATAAGTTACCAAGTATATTAAGAAACTTAGTAAAATATTGAATAAAAACTTGAAAATATGGTCCAGAGGTTATTTCTCCCAGATACAACTTTGAAGAAGACATTACCTCATCTTTTCCTGTTGTTACTTTGTTACTTAAGCAACTCTACGGGCCTTTAACGTAACATGCAACATTCCCTCATTGTACAGCACAAGACTGTGCAGGTGGTGCAACATTCCCACAATGAGACCCACAAGACTGTGCAGGTGGTGCAACATCCCCAATATGATCAACACAAAACTGTGCAGGTGGTGCATCATCCCCGCAATGAACAGCACAAGACTGTTGAGGTGGTGCAACATTCCCACAATGAACATCACAAGACTGTGCATGTGGTGTATCATCCCCACAATGAAAAACACAAAACTGTGCAGATGGTGCATCATACCCGCAATGAACAGCACAAGACTGTTAAAGTGGTGCAACATTCCCACAATGAACATCACAAGACTGTTCATGTGGTGTATCATCCCAACAATGAACAGCACAAGACTGTGCAGGTGTTGCAACATTCCCACAATGAACAACACAAGACTATGCAGGTGGTGCAACATTCCCACAATGCTCATCACAAGACTGTGCAGGTGGTGTTGCAACATTACCTCATTGTACAGCACAAGACTGAGCAGGTGGTGCAACATTCCCACAATGCTCAGCACAAGACTGTGCAGGTGTTGCAACATTCCCTCATTATACAGCACAAGACTGAGCAGGTGGTGCAAAATTCATACAATGAACAACACAAGACTGTGCAGGTGGTGCAATATTCCAACAATGATCAGCAGAAGACTGTGCAGGTGGTGCAACATTCCCACAATGATCAGCACAAGACTGTGCAGGTGGTGCATCATCCCCACAATGAACAGCACAAGACTGTGCAGGTGGTGCAACATTCCCACAATGCTCAGTACAAGACTGTGCAGGTGGTGCAACATTCCCACAATGCTAAGAAAGAGACTGTGCTGGGGATGCAACATTCCCACAATGCTAAGCACAAGACTGTGCAGGTTGTGCAACATTCACACGATGTTCAACACAAAGCCGGGGCAGGTGGTGCAGCATTCCCACAATGCTCAGCACAAGACTGTGGAGGTGATGCAACATTCCCACAATGCTAAGCACAAGACTGCAGGTTGTGCAACATTCTCCAACTGCTCAGCACAAGACTGTGCAGGTGGTGCAACATTTCCACAATATACAACACAAGACTGTGCAGGTGGTGCAACATTCTCACAAAGAACAACACAAGACTTTGGAGGTGGTGCACCATCCCCGCAATGAAGAGCACAAGACTATGAAGGTGGTGCAACATTCCCACAATGAAAAACACTAGATTGTGCAGGTGGTGCAACATTCCCACAATGCTCAGTACAAGACTGTACAGGTTCGGCAACATTTTCATAATGCTGAGAACAAGACTGTGCAGGTGGTGCAACATTCACACAATGTTCAGCACAAGACTGTACAGGTGGTGCAACATTCCTACTATGAACAACACAAGACTGTGCATGTGGTGTATGATCACCACAATGAACAGCACAAGACTGTGCAGGTGGTGCAACATTCCCACAATGCTCAGCACAAGACAGTGGATTTGGTGCAACATTTCCTCATTGCTCTGCACAAGAATGTGCAGGTTGTGCAACATTCCCAAAATTAACAACAAAAGATTGTGCAGGTGGTGCTACATACCCACAATAAACAGCACAAGACTGTGGAGGATGACAACATTCCCACAATGCTCAGCACAAGAGTGTGCAGTTGATGCAACATTCTCACAATAAACAACACAAGATTGTGCAGGTGGTGCAACATCCCTACAATGAACAACACAAGACTGTGCAGGTGGTGCAACATACCCCCAATGAACAACACAAGATTGTGCAGGTGGTGAAACATTCCCAAAATGTAAACCACAAGACTGTAAAGGTGGTGCAACATTCCCACAATGCTCAGCACAAGACTGTGCACGTGGTGCAACATACCCAAAATGAACAACACGAGACTGTACAGGTGGTGCAACATATGCACAAGGAACAACACAAAACTGTGCAGGTGGTGCAACATTTCCAGAATGAACAACACAAGACTATGCAGGTGGTATAACATCCACACAATGAACAACACAAGACTGTGCAGGTGGTGTAACATTCTCACAATAAATAGCACAACACTATGCAGGTTGTGCATCACCCCCACAATGAACAACACAAGACTGTGCAGGTTGTGCAACATACCCACAATGAACAGCACAAGACTGTACAGGTGGTGCAACATTCCTTCAATGTACAGCACAAGACTGATGAGGTGGTTCAACATTCCCACAATGCTCAGCACAAGACTGTGCAGGTGGTGCAACATTCGCACAATTCTCAGCACAAGACTGTGCAGTTGATGCAACATTCCCACAATAAACAACACAAGACTGTGCAGGTGGTGCAACATCCCCACGATGAACAACACAAGACTGTGCAGGTGGTGCAACATACCCCAATGAACAACACAAGATTGTGCAGGGGTGCAACATTCCCAAAATCTACAGCACAAGACTGTAAGGTGGTGCAACATTCCCACAATGCTCAGCACAAGACTGTGCACGTGGTGCAACATACCCACAAAGAACAGCACAAGACTGTGCAGGTGGTTCAACATACCCAAAACTAACAACACGAGACTGTACAGGTGGTGCAACATATCCACAACGAACAACACAAAACTGTGTAGGTGGTGCAACATTTCCATATTGAACAACACAAGACAATGCAGGTGGTATAACATCTACACAATGATTAACACAAGTCTGTGCAGGTGGTGTAACATTCTCACAATGAACAGCACAACACTGTGCAGGTTGTGCATCACCCCCACAATGAACAACACAAGACTGTGCAGCTGGTGCAACATTATTGCGCCCCTGAATTGGGCCTCAATGTATATAATGTATATTTCCATTTTCTATAATTTTATATTGCTAATATTCTCGATAATAGCTAAATCGTTAATATTTTGCTTCATATTATTATTAGACTATTATTTTACTTAGCTATATATATTAGGTAGGATGTAATATATTATTTTGTTGAGTGTGTCGTAACTGCCTTGGTGTTGGCAAACTACTGTTATGCTGCCGGCGTCTAGTTGCTGGGAGAAGTCAGTCTCTGAACACACCTGAGCTAGGTGGTGGTTCCTCTTCCCTCTCTCTCTCTGGCCTGCTGACCTCGTCGAGTCAACACCTCACTCCATTTCTTCTTGTTTTCTCGACATTAGACTCTGTTGGGTAGAGTATGCATTCGTGGGTGAGGCGAATCATACTTCTCAAGACTCTGTGTAACTCGGTTCACAGAGAATAGATTAGACAGTGATTTTCGACGTTGTTCTGGGTTGTGTGTCACTTTGACACTCTAATAAAAGTCAGGTCTCAAGCTATAGCTCTGGACCTAATTCGATAAGGCATCTGTGCACCGCCACAGTTTGGGATTGTTTATGCTGAACCTAGTTTCAGTAGAAAGGGAGTTTTGTGACTGTTTTGGAGGATCTACTGATGGTCCCCAGTTAGGGTCGATTTTCTATCTCCTTGTTCCTGACGCTGTGTTGCTGTTGCCTGTTATATTGCTGTTCTGCGAAGTGGTCATTTTACTGGACAATCAAGCTGTTCTGATTGTCAGTTTGTTATGTTAGTACAGCTAGCTTATGAGAAGTTGTTCTGTCGTACACTGGTTGAGTCGAGTCTTAGTTACCGGGAGCACACTCATACACACATTTATTCTTATTTGTATATATTATTGTAATTACTGACATTGTACCTGATGGTACTTCTGAGTCATTTATATATATATGTGCCCTCAGCACAGACTTATTGTATATGAGAGCAGTGTAGGAGCTACCCTCCTAATTAACCTCCTAATTGATATCTTAATTAATATCTTTATATTTGATTTACTTTGCTACCCTAGATTTTCTCACTTTGATAATAAACCTTTTAAATATATCTGTTTGGTTAATACCCTATCAGTTGCAATCCTCTTAAGCTATATAATATGTCGGATAACTGAACCAGGATACTGACTTTGTTGCAAAAGCCCAGTAACAGGCTGGATGCTAGAAGGGCTATCCTTTCTAGTGTTCACTGGAGATATCTATTACTAATAGATATCGTGTCATTTTGTAACAAATGGGGGCCTGTCTGGGAGGTTCTTGATCCAAGGTGTTGGAGGAATTGTCCAGTTTGCCATACTAGTAACTCTATGGTCAAACACTTTGAGTAATTTCTTAATCTGAAGACTAGGAGTTTGGTCTTGTACAACATCATAGGGGATGTATGTACCTGCTCGAGTCTCTTGATCCAAGGAGATGGAAATACTGTTAATGAGCTCTGGCTCTAAGACAACCAACACTGGTATAACTTGTAAAGTAAATTCTTACATTAGGATTCTAGCTTCCCATAATCACTCTCTCATATTGTACTTATTTTTGTGATGTATGATAAGGTGAAAAAGTTAATTGATACTCTGACGTTGTCTAAGTTACGTACTTTAAAGCTTCAGACTTGTTGCCAGGTAGCCAAGTATCTGGGTGTGACGTACAACCGTAGTTACACCGCAGTAACAGTCAGAGCATTAATTAAAGATCTGTTGTTTCCTGATAATACAGAGAGTTCTGATTCAGAATCAGAGTCAGAGAGCTTAGTGTCACAATTAGAAAGTATGTCGCTAATTGATGACTTAGAAGTGAGAGCAACTCAAGCAGAGGTTTCTGAGCCTAGCAATACTGCTCAGTTTTCTCTCACTCCCTACTGTCTGCCTCAGACATTAGTTCAGAGTGAGGCTGGAAGTATGACGCAGCCTCATACTAGTACTGTTTATGCTACACCTGTCTCTTCTTATACTAGAACAGATCTAGGCTCTATTGGCATGGCTGGACTAGGTGCCCGACCTAGGGTCCATCCAGATAAACCTGTTCATTTACCTTCCCCTTGTCCTTTGATCCTATATCCTGGGACCAATTCAACAGGATGGAACGCCTAATATTAATGCAAACTGCACAAATTGAGGCACAGAGGAAATTGAACGAGGAAGAGTTCCATAGAGAAACTGTTCGTTTCCAGAGACAACAGAGTATTAGATCTGATCAGCCTAGTAAGACTATAGAGGATACATTTAACGTGCAGAAAGCTGCATCGATGGTCCTAAGTTTTTGAGACAGACCTGGATACGTATTTTGATGTGTTCGAGAATCAAGCACGTGCCATGAATTGGCCACGTAAGCATTGGGTTACATTGTTGCACACAGCTTTGACTGGCAGAGCTCAAACATGTACTGCTGCTTTGCCTTTTGCCAAATACATTGACTATACCACAGTCAAAGAAACCATTCTTGAGACATATAATTTGTTACCTGTAAGTTACCAACGTGTATTTCGTACGTTACAACGACGACAGGGTCAAACTTGTGTGGAGTTGCCCCGTGAAAAAGCTTGCATTTGAGAGGTGGTGTCAGAGCCTCCCATTGACAGACTTATGACCTCTCGTTCTTCTGATACTTCACGAGGAGTTCAACAACAGTATGTCAGCCGTTTAGATCTCTTACGAGGATATTATCAGGTCCCGCTTACTGAACGTGCTCAGAAATATCTGCCTTCACTGTTCAAGATGGATTGTTCAACTATCTCGTCACTCCATTCGGCTTGTGTAATGCTGCTTCGTCATTTCAACGTATTATGAACGAGTTGACCTACGACTTAGACGGTGTAGAAGCCTATCTTGACGATTTAGTGGTGTACAGTGACGAATGAACAACACTGACACGTCTCAGAGCTTTGTTTGAGAAACTGACACATTATAATTTCACTGTTAACTTGGCTAAGTGTAGTTTTGGTCAAGCCAAGATTACCTATCTAGGGTTTGTATAGGCCAAGGTTAAGTTGCTCCTATTGGTGCTAAAGTTCGTGCTATTGCTGCTTTTCCAGTGCCACAGGATAGGAAGGGTGTGCAAAGATTCCTGGGTATGACAGGTTATTATCGCAGGTTCTGTCCTAACTTTGCTCACGTCGCTGCTCCTCTCACTGAGCTCACTAGTAGCAAAGTCCAGTTCATCTGGACTCAAGATTGTTCAGACTCATTTACTAAGTTGAAGCGCTTGCTTTCCTCTGCTCCTGTTTTGCAGAAGTCCTAACTTCACCCTACCCTTCTTTTTGCATATAGATGCGAGTGGTTATGCAGTGGGCGCGGTATTAATGCAAAAATCCACATCCACTGACATATTGCATCCTATCTGCTACTATTCTTCTAAACGCAAACGACATCAGAAAAACTATGCCACTATTGAAAAAGAGGCACTAGCTCTCGTGGTGTCGTTAGAACATTTTGATGTATATTTGGGTACTTCTCTTTTTAATATAAATGTATTTTCTGACCACAATCCTGTCACCTATATTAACACCATGAAGAGTAAAACTGCTAGGATAATGAGGTGGGCTCTCAGAATCCAGCCTTACTCCATAAGTATTAAACATATTAGTGGTCGATGTAATATTATTGCTGA
The DNA here is from genome assembly GCA_009830355.1 of Cherax destructor. Lineage (NCBI taxonomy): Eukaryota > Metazoa > Arthropoda > Malacostraca > Decapoda > Parastacidae > Cherax > Cherax destructor. Next base: position 1,799 of record WNWK01026378.1, on the reverse strand, counting down.
CGCTCTGTCACTTCCTTAATTACCATTACAGCATTTAAATTAACTTAAAATTTTGTGCCCAATATACTACTTTGTTACTTGCTATTTTAATTTAATTAAGTAAAGTAACGTAAATTCCATACTGTCCATATAAATTTTATATAATCATGTCTAATTATAATTTCTTTCCATGTATCTACAGTAGTGTGATTTGTATGTTGGTGTGTTGTGAAGGAGATACGGAGAGAAGCTGAGTGTGAGTGTAGTGTTTGGTGGGCGATGTTTGTTGCCGAGCAGACTGCTCCGCGGTGACCCCCCCCCCCCACTTCTCTACACACCTTATTCACTCAAGCTTCCTCATGCAGTCCAGTCCTTGGTGCTTCACATTCCACTACCACTGTATTAGAGTGGAATGTCGTCACTACTATGACCACCACTGTTCGAGCCTCAGATGTCTCTATGCTGTCACCTCTACATCAGTGTATGGACATAAATGTGATTATGCTGATATACGAAGTTGTATACTACCCCAGTACGAGGGTATATCTTAGTGAAATGACACTGTAGAAAAGTAATTTAAGAGTTATCCTCTGAGGGACTCGAGATGTTGATACTTTAAGAAATGAGAGAGAATTATTACTTCTCCTAGTGCGACCGTTTGTTGTGATGGGGGTATTGCGCCCCCTGAATTGGGCCTCAATGTATATAATGTATATTTCCATTTTCTATAATTTTATATTGCAGAGAATAGATTAGACAGTGATTTTCGACGTTGTTCTGGGTTGTGTGTCACTTTGACACTCTAATAAAAGTCAGGTCTCAAGCTATAGCTCTGGACCTACTTCGATAAGCATCTGTGCACCGCCACAGTTTGGGATTGTTTATGCTGAACCTAGTTTCAGTAGAAAGGGGTTTTGTGACTGTTTTGGAGGATCTACTGATGGTCCCCAGTTAGGGTCGATTTTCTATCTCCTTGTTCCTGACCTGTGTTGCTGTTGCCTGTTATATTGCTGTTCTGCAAAGTGGTCATTTTTCTGGACAATCAAGCTGTTCTGATTGTCAGTTTGTTAGTACAACTAGCTTATGAGAAGTTGTTCTGTCGTACACTGGTTAGTCGAGTCTTAGTTACCGGGGGCACACTCATACATCATTTATTCTTTTTGTATATATTTTGTAATTTGTTGACCTGATGGTACTTCTGGTCATTTATATATATGTGCCCCAACGACTTATTGTTTAGGCAGTGTGGAGCTCCCCTAATTAACCTCCAATTTATATCTTAATTAATATCATATTTGATTTCCTACCCCAGATTTTCTCACTTTGATAATAAACCTTTTAAATATATCTGTTTGGTTAGTACCCATCAGTTGCAATCCTCTTAAGCTATATAATATGTGGATAACGAACCCGGATCGCTTTTTGCAAAACACAGTAACAGGCTGGATGCTAGAAGGGCCCTTTTAGTTTCCCCGGAGATATCTTTTCTAATAGATATCGTGTCATTTGTAAAAAACATCCAACATTAACAACACAAGACTGTACAGGTGGTCAAACCTCTCAATTCAGCAAAAATGAAAGGTGGTAACATTCCCCTCTCAGCACAAGTGTGCAGGTGGTAACATTCTCACAATAAACAGCACAACACTTCAGGTTTGCCCTCACCCCCCCAATGAACAACACAAGACTGTAGGTGGTGCAACCCAAACCCCCAATGAGCAGCACAAGACTGTACAGGTGGTATAATTTTAATATACAGCACAAAACTAAGGGGGTGCTGCAACATTCCCCCCAATGGCACAAGACTGTGCAAGTGGTGC